>JAIGNY010002568.1:515000-612500 GCA_020152595.1 Chiridota heheva | reverse complement strand
TTTGTAAACATATTTGTATATTAGCATCATTGTTGCCAGAAAAGCAAGATGTACTGCATTTTACCAAAGCCAAATCACATGAGATAAAATTAAGGCATTGTATGGTGATCACATTCAGTTAAACAAGTCATGAATACATTTTAGTTACAATTTAACTGGGCACTAAGCGAACAATTAAAAATTTAATTAAACTTTTAAAAACATCCAAACACGATTAACTGTAACATTTTATTATATAAAAAAAAAATAAGCCAAACAAATGTGGAAGTTGAACTTAATTTTGAGGACGCTTGAAAAACAAATGTGAAATACAAAAGAGTGAGCTATAACCATTTTATTACCAGTGGTATGGGTCGGTTTTTTAAACTATAAATTTCAAATAATGTAGAAGATATTGACAAAAACAAAATATGGTACAGAAAAGTAATTCCTCATTCTAATAACAATTGCCCATACATTTATGTAACAATATAAAACACAAAGCAATTATTATTACCTTAATTTTTATAATAATTACAGAGATTCATACCAGCCATGGAGAATCAGATTAGCTATAACCTGGTAACACGACAATTAAAACCACATCTTAAAGTTTGTTTTCATTTCAGTTGTTTTCTCTCACTATTACCAGGGGTGGAGGAAAGGGGAGAGGAGGGGGGAGGGTTCGATCTTCCCTCCAGCCCTTTCAGAAGGGGAAATAGTGTCCTTTTTAATAGAACATTTTTATTCAAGAAATTGTTTTAACTAAAGGTTGGTGTAACATCAGCTAAATTATCATAGTCTGCCCCTTGCCCCAATATTGTTCCGTCGTCCCTAACTATTACATTTCAAATCAAATAAGATAAATGCTGGTGATGTAAATGAAAATAATATCTGTTCTAAAACAAATCATCTGCAAAATACTCGGGTATATGAGAATAAGAAAACTTAAATCTTCAACACAACACACCCGACAAATAAAGACTGGCAAGGCATTGCAAGTAGAGATAATGATACACATAAATCCCTGTGAGCAGCAGTGCTGTGTGATCAATCTGATGAAGCCTCATCAACTACATGTAATATAATTACTCTAATCAACTAATACTATCAAACAAGCTTAAATCTTACTATGTCCATTACCCAAATGCCCGACTTCAAACTGCACTAAATTCAGTCCTGAAATCAGGAAGGTTATCATATATGGGACCAAAGTGCATCAGATGACTCTTTCTTTAAATATTATTATTATTATTATTATGATTATATAGTTGTTTGTATACAATTTCAAAGGGGCCTTTTTGTAATTGCAAAACTCACAATTCCCTTAAATAGGGAAAACATGCAAAACAGGCACTCTTCCCTCTAAAATAGAGGAAACATATCAGTGGCCTAAATTAAGGGGAGTTGGGGGAAATTCAGGGAGGAAATTGACGCCCACTTATGAGAAATTCTAAACGTTTGTCTGAAAACAAGTCAGAAAATGAAAGATTGAGGTTTTGCCAAACTTTGCTTGACTTATTTTGATAGGTGTGACTTGACTTGTGGACAATTGACTCGTGATTTGACTTTACCTAACTTCCGACCAAATGACTTGAGACTTGCAAAAATATGACTTGTTACAACTCTGGTCATTTTCATCACAATCTGAAGGGTCACTACCATTGTCATCTTAATATATTATGATCATTATCACCATCTCAATACTGGTCATGATTACTACCACCCTGTCATCAGCGCCATCGATCTGTGAGTATGATTGTCATGTCCGAGTCTTTGTTAGCATCAATTATTAAATCATCATTGTAAATTTCTAGTCTGTTGGAACTTTTATTTTCATGATCAGCGTCAGCATCATAACCACCAGCATTTAATTTTTCCATCATCAATCTGTCAATACCACTCCATCTTTAGTTTCATCGACTTCATTACTTTCGTCAGTTTCATCCCATGCCAGCCTTGTCATAAACAACTTCTCCCTTATCAGTTTCAATCTTCTATCTATATATGACTGTATGAGAGATGCGGACGGTGTTGCTGGCAATCACACTGACGGCCCTGACAACGGGGTGGCAGTAATGAGGAGGAGGAGGTAATGAGGTAGTAATTAGGAAGTAATATGAAGATGATACTGATGGCAATTAATGGAAAACTTACTTTGCCTTGAACAACTGTATTCAATGTTTTCTCTTCAAATCCACCATGCTCCCCGATGTATTTCTCGCACAAATAAAAATTCCTCAACATGTGGTCAAACTTCACCGGTAAAATAACGTATGAAAATAATGTCATGTAACGAAACAAAGTTTGCATGGTAAATAATGTTATTCCCATGTTTTCGCGACCTTTATTGCTTGCGTAACTGCGGTACCAGTAAAGCGTATGATTTTTCCGTAGCTACTTATTTACGCTTGCGCCGTATAAATCAGCTGTTTGTTATTGTTCTGTTGCAAAAAAAAAGTTACACTAAAGTTTCAAATATATCCACTCATCATCTCTTGTAAAGTCTACAAAAAAAACCTTTCATCATCGAAAATTTTGGTGTTTAATACATGGTGTAACAACGTTAACGTAGGAAAAAACAGTAAGTATAAAAGAATTAAAAGTATCATAATCAAAGAAGAAATATCTATAAAATTTGTGCAGTGTAAAGCCTACTGTGAGGTACTGATATAGGAAGGGGGAGAGACAAGGGGAAAAGTGATGGCGGTCAAAAAGGAACGTTAGAAACCTCAAAAATCAATACATTGTGATTGAGATCAGCGAGGGTCAGGGTCACCGCACCTGAGTGGGAGAGTGGAAATGTGATTCAGCAAGAAAAGACTTTTCATCTCAAGAACAATGTGTCAAACGATAAAATCTTTGGCAAAAAATTAATGCATAAAACTTTGGCACATTTTCTTTTGTGATCTGTTTTGAAAGCAGGAAAAAGATAATTGGCCAAACAAGGAAAAAGTCAAGTTATTAGAGTGGATTTGACCCACCCAAGAAAACTTTGTTCTTCTCCGGAAAACTTTTGTGTGTGTTTAGTTTTACAATACGATCTATATACAACACGGTACCCTCTAATTCCTTCTCCTGACAATAATGATTTGAGTCATAAGCCTGCCCTGAGTGAGTTTATTTGTAAGAATAAATAATGGAATACATCTGTATACAAACTTCCTTGTTATAGAGCCGGACGAAAAGTAATTATACAAATATTGTCTTCCAACATCTATCTTAACCAGGACATCAATGATGTTGAAGCTCAACTGTATCACAAAATGTTCAAAAGAGTAGTAAAGATGATAACAAAGGAAGATGAAATGGGGAGTTGTCATTTTTCAGTCAAGTTTTGCAGAAAAAAATATATTTAGGGTCTATATATTTTAATTGTATTTTATAAGGGGCAATTTATTCTTTGCAATATAACCATTCATTATACTCTAATATTGTACATCCTTTATGCTTGGAGATTCCATTGACTGTCTACATATGTGTTAGCTAATAATAATAATAATAAATTCCCTCCAGAAAAAAGAAGAAACCTGTGGAATTGGGAGTATACTTCATCCCCGTCGCAACACTTTTTCAGAGAAAACAATATTTAAATCTTTCATACCGACAATACTTGTCTTACTATTTAAATGGCAGTTCTTATTTTTGTTGGCTAAAAGCAGTTCTTTCCTTAAAAGAGAGGGGGAAATCCATAGAACTCCAGGGGACTTTCCTAATGGAATCCAAGGAAGTACATTTCAGGCATCTCCAGCTATGATTTTTATAAATAAAAATATTTTTATCATTCATACGATAATTAAAACGCTAAGGTTAATTAAAACTGCTAGGGCTGCATCCTCATTTGTGTTGTTAAATTTCCTCAAATAAAAGATAATTCCATTTTTGTTGTTGTTGTTGTTGGGGGAGGGGGGGTCTCTTTCCTCCAAATTACAAGGAGAAAGAAGCTTCAGTCCCCTATTTTTTCAGAAGATTACAGTACTTAATATAAAATTGCAACTTAGAAAAAGGAAAAATGTTTTTTTGGCCATTTGCTATACCTTAGATTAAAGAAACTCCAGTGCTGTAAAAATTGCCAATTTACATTACAAACAAAAAAGACAAGTCACCCAAGTAAAGATAATGAGCGGGTATGATTAACAGGGATAGTGTTCAATGCTGTCTACACAACAGAGGATATTGTGCACTGTAGTGTGAACAAAGTGGTACCTCCTTGGTGTCTTGTCATTTCCCTGGTGTAAATAGTCAGCTGTTGGCAAATATTTACACAGCACATATTTTCTAGATTTGACTACAGATTTTCATGGAAATGAAAATTGCTATATTTCAGGTATGCAAACAGTAAAAATGTCGGGCAATATCTTTATGTGTAACATTTATAATCATCTTTTTGGCAATGCAAACTCTTTTCTCTTATTTTTTTCCCTCGTGCTACACTCCAAGTTTTGATCTATGCCATACCTTTGATCTATTTTTCTTCTTTACAGGATCCAATACTTAACAGGCAGTACAAACTGAGTTCCAGAGTGGCGAAACAATGAGGTAAGTTGCTTAATAAAATAACATTTTTATTGGAGAATGCCACAAGTTTTCTTCTCCATTTGACTTCGCTTCCTATCTTTATAACTTGATAAAGACTTATAACTTGATAAAGACAGTGATTACTTATTTGACAAAGCTGACAGTCTTTCAGCATACCCAACAAAATATTTCCTTGGACAACTGTTAAAATATATGTTTTTAAAACTACCCAGTGAACAACTTTTTTTTTTTTTTTTTTTTTTTTTTTTTTTTTTTTGGGGGTGATTTATTGATCTCTGACTACGGCTGACACTGTGCTTTGGGTGACTAATGTCCACTCTTGTCTTATAGTATATGCGGTATCATACACATAACCATAGAGATGCCTTTATACAGTACAAACCTCATGAATACAACCTTACGTTTTCAAAACAAGAGTCAGGTAACTCAGAACGTAGAGCGATTGACTGTGATACATCAGTACATGGGATTGGCGGTTGAACTTAGGGCTTGATTCTTCAGGGATACCAAAAAGAACAGTGTTAAAAAGACTCAGGACACTTTTATAGGGTACTTTCTTCCTTTTTTTAAGTAAGTTGTGGAAAGAAAAAATATTTTACCAGATAACTTCAATTAGTTAATTTCTATATCATTTTACCTGCGCAAATAATCTTATTTTAAACCTTTTTTATGTGACATTTTGTCAGTTTGTGCAACATTTACGCACTAATTTATGCTGGCTAGAACACTGGTACTTTAGAATTAAGCAAAACAATTTATCTTGGTGGCTAAAGCATTACACAGACTGTGAAATGAGTGCCAGCATTGCTTTGGTTACCGTGCAATGCCTCTTCTCCTTGCATCATAGAAAACAGGTATATGATTGTACCAGATTTTCTGTCTCCTGATTGATTTTTCATCAAATAGGAGTACAGATTTTATGTATTTCTATCTTTTTTTCTTTCATTTCAGACAAAACTGAGGGAGCACTGCCAATTAAACAAAAACGTAACGGAGCCAACATAACTTTGACTATGTTCGATGTCGTACAGACATCTGTCTGCAAATCGAAGTCAGTGAAGAAGGCCTCACTAAAGAAGAAGAAAACATTGAGGAAATAACTGTTGCAGCAAAGCTTTACAGAAACTGGGGAAAGCTAAACTTTGGTAGCTGTAAGCTGTCTCAAAGAGAAAGAATTAGAAAAGCACGCCAGAGTTTAAAGATTGGTGTGTGTCCCACTATGATAGAAGTGGCACATAAATGCCATGTGCATTACGATGTCATCCGAAGACGAGTGAAGGATAATGTAAATGGTATGAACGTAATGGACCTGAACCAATACTCACAGCTGCTGAAGAAAGCCACCTGTCCTACTGGATTATAACTATGGACAAAAGAGGTTTCCCTGTCAGCCCTGGTCTGCTACGTGATACGGTGCAAAGGATTGTGAAAGCAGAAAAGCGAAAGACACCATTTCCAAATGGAAGACCCTCAAGATCGTGGTATAAATGTTTTTTGAAGAGACACGCAGAAATGAAGAGAAAGCCAAGCAAAATGCTTAACAGATCACGGGCAAAAGTAACATTATATGCAATTGACAATTGGTTTAAAGATTGGCAGATATTTATGTCAGAACTGAATCTGTGTGATAACCATCCGGCATTTACAATTTTGACGAAGTAGGTTGTGGTATGAGTGGAAAGCCTCCATGTTTTGCACTAGGTCTTACTAATTCAAAAAGGCTCTACCACAACTTTCGGCAGGAGAAGGGAAGAAACAAGTAACAGTCGGAGAATGTGTGAATGCAACCGGTTATAAACTTCCTCGTTACATCCTTTTAAAAGGAGCTAGACCATCTCCATTCTGGGATCAGACTGCTGGAGCACCACTTAACAGCCTTTGCTACTTCACTGCAAAAGGGTAGATTACCCGAATTGCTTTCATCTATTGGTTTAAGAGCTGTTCTTGAAGAATATTGGTTACCAAAGACCGATTGCTCTGTTGCTAGATTCATATGAAGGGCATATTGATTTTGATTTGTTTCAACTAGTTAGCCCCCTCATTAACATCCATACCAAGAGTACAGACAGGAGAGGAAAACATTGAGCAAGCACCTCCTTCTTCTGAATCTGTAAATCCATTTATCCCTGAACCAACAACGCCACAGCAGCAAAAGCAAATATCACCTCATCTAAAAAAAGTCACAGCTTTGCCAGCAGGAAAGGACAAAAAGTGCAGGAAACGATCGAGCAATTGCTTGCCATACGACGTGAGCAAACCACAGCTTAGACAAGTCATGATAAAAGACATTCTTCAAAAGAACAGATCCAAGGTGTCTAGGAGCTTACTGCAAAAAAGAAGCATCTAAAAAAAAACTGAATCTATTTCTTGTTCAAAACAATCATCATCTTCCTCTTCAAATGCAGTTCCTCCTTCGACAAAGCATTCTTCATCATCAAACCACACATCTTCTCCATCATTGTCATCATCCTGTGACTGCAATTGTCCCATATGTAATGAAGCTTATAATGAACTTCTTAAATTTGGTTGGGTGGGTTGTGATAAAGTGCTTCCTGTGGTTTTACATAAGCTGTATGCCACGGAGCTTTGTTACCAGATACAAGCTGTCCAGGGAAAAATTGTTTTGCACAAAATGCACTAATACAAAGAAAGGGAAAAAGAAATAAATTATATTAGACAAATAAAATACCTAACAAAAGCAGTATATAATTCAGCATTATTCATAAAAAGGTATAACATGACTATTTAGACTGTCAAATGGAAGTAGTGTTGCTAACCATATTGATAGTATATTGGATGATAATGGTTAATGTATAAGTCTTGTTCTAAGTTTATAGTTCTAATGCATTACAGCACAATATGATGGATTGAATTAAATCTGAACTCTAGAGTCACTTTACAGAGATTACGATTGACATTCACCTCATACATCAGTACATGATCTCACTTTCTCTGATTGATATAAATTTTCTGTCTTTGTTCAATGATGTCACAGGCTTATAAATAGCATCTCAAAATTCGCCCATTTTACACTTTGGAGTGGATCACAAATTAAAGGGGGAATTATTTAAGTATAAGCATTACATTACCTCACCTTACTATACATTCTACCCCTAGATGGAACACCGGTCCATTGCAAGGAATTGAGGCTGTGACATGTCAATACAAGTACGGACTCCAACATGGCTCAGAAAACATGTAGGCCCGCTAGCGCAGGGTTAGCAGATTCGGTGAAGGGGCAAGTAAGTTTCAGTTAACCAGCCCTTTGGACTAGTTAAGAAAAGAGGTTTGAGTATAAAATTTATTTGTTGGGCTAAAATGTAACGTAATGTAAAATAAAATGTAGTCGTAATTGGTTGAACTAGCCCAATGAGCAAGTTCAATCAAAGTGGAATTTTAAAACCTGGACTTCAAACAACTCAGCCATTGCATTCTCATTTTTCAATAACTTATTTACTGTTTTCTTTTATATTGTGATTATTTGACCAATTAGAAATGCAGTTGTTGAAAATTTTGAAATAAATTTCTACTTTTTTTCACTATAAATTTTGGATGCAAAAGACAATCTTTTTTCTCTTTTTTCAGAGCAAAAAAAATGTTACAGTGCAGAGGACACATGCGGTTATAAAAGGATACCATGAATATAAAATTGCACCGCCTGAAGACAATATTCAGCTGATTTTAGCACCAGAATACGAGAATATTCATGATGAGGACGCAGTGTGGAAAACCAATTGATCCAAATATTCTCAATGACTTAAACACTCAGGGAATTGCTATCAATGATTTGGTAGATTCTGTTGCAGTCATAATTGGACATAATCGTGCCAAGAACATTAGGAATGGTTTTTCGGCACCTCATGGATCAAAACATTACCGTACATTGTGTTGCAACTGGACGTCCTTGCCAGAGTTTTCCTTCATGGCTAAAACCACACAAAAAAAGGAGGTGGTGTAGTAATTCCTTATACTAACAATATACACTGTCCACAGAAAGATATTGGGGAGGTTGTCTGCAAATTGACTGATGTCTTGACCAAATTGACTGGTGGCTCTGCTATCAAAATTGTTTTAAATTAACACTTTATTTAGCAAATTCATAATTCGTGAATATTGAAGCTCATTTATTCAAATCTTGATAAGAGCACTGTAAAGTAAAATAACATTAAATGCCTTTTGTAACTGGTCAATTATTCATAGATTATAAAAATGATTTTCCTTGAATACTGTGTGTGTCACCAATCAGTGAAATAACTTTATTTACCTATTGTCTTTTAAAGTACTGTACCACATTACTATTTCTCATGTATGAGTTTTAAAAAATAAGTACATTATACCTGAAGAAAATGGCATGTTAGCAAATTAAGCTGACAGATATATATATTTTTTTAATTAGGGACCTCCCTTTGTAAGACAACTGTACTTACACTGAAAATAGAAGAGCTTACCGAAAATCTCAGAGTGACCACTCAAAGTTCAGAGCTTTGTGAAACAATCACTGAATGGCATCCCTAAAATACAAGCTCAGAAAATGTTGTTAAGGAATTATATTCTAAAATGGTTATCAAGAAGCCAATCCTTTAAAAAATGCTTATTTGTTGTAAGCTGACCAACCCTACAAAATTATTCCCTGCTCAAATAATTTAATACATTTTGAACTCAGACAATATCTTTTAATTGTATTAAAAAAGTCTTCAAATTGGCAAACCTATCCACTGTACCAACCACATGTTTTCAAAGAACAGTATGACTTGTATCTGATACCTGTACTGTATACCTGTAGAAACGGGCAGTTGTTGTAAGGTTGAAGTTGTAACCTTATGACGCCCATCCATATTCCACTACAAAACTTCATGCAGCTATTTAAGAGCAGTGTGCAGGTAAACAAATGTTCCATGTTAACTTGAAAGTCCACCAAAGCTGAACTTGTCTACAAAGCTGCTCAGATAATTATCAATTAAATCAATCAAAATGAGAACAAATTGTCTGGTGAATTCTTTCAGCTGCATTGATTTTTTAATGGGGGAAAAAGCCATTATAATTTAACACAATTCTGTATTAATGGCCATTCCTTAAGGATTATTTTCAACAGAAGAATACTTTTTCCTCGTTAATTTGATCATTCCTAAATTTTCGTGCAACTGGTACATACGACAACAATAGAAATAACTACAATTTTAAAATGGATTCTATGTAATGTTTGACCGGTAACATTGTATTTAAGTCTAACAAAGGCCCTAATAAAGTGATGCTTTTAACCAATACAATTATGAAAGACTGAAAAGTATCTGTATAAAAGTGAGATGAATTGCAAAAAATCGCGCGTGGAAAATACGCTCTACCGGTACACATTTCGTGCTACATGTACACCTTGTCGAAATTTCAACAAAAAATTAATATTAATACTATTTCATTTTAGAGTTCAAATACTTTTAAACTAAAAATTTAAGTCTCAATTTCTCAGAAATAGATAACCACAGATAGTGAACGAAAGTAAAAACAATTTCCAATACGCTAAATTGGTACACCTACTGTAGGTTAACTTTTACCTCACGTTAAGTTTTTAAGGTTAGCCCTAACGAATTAACGAACGTGAAACTTAAAGCAACCTAACATAACCAATGAGACACTCACTATGGCCTAGCCTAGGCCTCCTAAAGTTTTGCCATTTTCTTCACAAAAATTGGTATTAGTAGTAATATCTTTGTACAAAATACCTTGTGTATAGTCTTTATTCAGGACAATGTACGGCCAGTGTGATTTTAAATTCCCCCCCCCCCCCCCTCCTCCCCACCCTTCTTCCCCCGTAAATATAGGCACCCTGTCCTTATTTCCTAATGAGAGTCTAGTGAATTTGGTCCCCTGAACCCGATTTTACTAGGTAATAGTAAATTTTGCACCCCCGTAAATTTGCCCCCTCGGTCCTTATTTCTTAACGAGTGTCTAGTGAATTTGGTCCCACCGGACTGATTTTACTAGGTAGTTTACTGATGTGTCTGTACGCTTCCTTCAATTAATATTGTGTACTGAAGTGATAAGCTAAAACCGAACTTAGTAATATTTATGTACGGAATACAGCGCCGCTGTACTCGTGGAATTTTCCCCACGAACAGAAAATGGCTTCCAGTAAGTACTTCGGTGAAAAAGAAATAAAATATTTTCTTCGATCTGGGCAGTACCCTTCGGGGTACACTAAAGAAAAAAAACGTGCTCTACGCAAAACGGCAGTGAGATTTACTGTGAAGGGAGAAGAAGGAATTTACGCTCGTGGAATTGAAATTTTTGCGTCATCACTGTGTATTCAGTCCCATGCGTGGAAGTCTTTTTAATCTGAAGTACTCTAAATTGTTTTGCTATCAGTATTAGTTTAAAAAAATAACATTGACAACGTCAATACTTTTCGGTCTGACTGTTTATTGCCCAATTTTTTTTCAAACATCATTTAAGGAAATGAATACACTTTGCCATCACTCCTTTATTAAGCTGATAACCTTTTCTTTACAATGTTTTTTTTTTCACAGAAATTAATCCATAGATAAAATTCGGCAAAACCCTTACGCAGAGGTCAGCAATAAAGACTGGATATTAAACACATATAACCCATGCTGGGTTATTAAGCAAACGCATAAGATCTATTCTGGAATTTTTAGCGTATGACAATACTGACACAACTCTCATATAACTTTCTGCGTTTTTCTCACCTCCAGCAAATGTAGACAATTCAAACTGCATCTGTTTTTGTTTTGTTTTTTATAAACACATCACATCATCGTCGGTCATCAAAGTCGTCGCCTATGAAATTGCATCTATATTGAGGGGCGCGGACTTTTTTTCTATGATGGGGGACCAAATTTACTGGATGGCTAAGGCTTTATGGTCTGGGGAACCAAATTTCCTAGGAAAGAAGGGCCGGGCCCAAATTTCCTAGTGGACCGTTTTTTCTATGAGTGGGGACCAAATTTACAGAATGGCTACGGCATAAATGTCTGGGGGGGGGGAACAAATTTCCTAGAAAATAAGGGCCGGGTTGCCAAATTTACTAGGGGCAAAATTTACTTTTACACTGGCCGTACGTACAGTACTACAGTCGGTCTTATCTCCTGATCTGATCCTGCATGCAGCGCATGATTAAACTTGCAAATGTCGAAAGAGCGCCAAGGTTGAAGAAAAATTTCGGATAACGGAAGAAAAAAAAAAACTTCGGATAACAAAAAAAACACTTTGGATAAAGAAAAAACACTTCGGATAACGAAAAACAACTTCGAACACCGAAACGAATTCGGAAAAGGAATACAAACTTTGGATAACGAAAAATAAACTTTGGATAACGAAAAAAACTTCGGACAACGAAAAACATTTCGGAAAACGAAAAAGCAGCTTCGGAAAACGAATAAAAACCTTTTGAAAACAAGTCTTTGGATAATGAAGAAAAAAAAGACTTCGGAAAACGGAAAAAAAAAAAATGGATAACGAAAACAAATCTTCGGAAAACGAAATAATAATTTAACCTTGGCCGTAATGGGCTTCGAAGCAAATGGAAAGACTTGTTATAAAAAAAAGAGGGATTAATTTTGGTTCCCTATTATGAATATTTATAAGACGCACGTAGAAAGAGGAACATTAATAATCAGCTAATCGTTCTTAAAAACTAAGGGCAGTTGATGTAGGTAGCTGGCTTTATGTAAATACATTGGAGTGCCCTTATTTGTGACCAAAGATCCTTATGTACAAAAAAGAGCAACCTTTTGAGAAGAAAGGGTGTGAAAATGAATTATAGATGTTGTTAAGTAACAGCGTAAAACCCATCAGTGTTGTGTAATCTTATTGACGGTATAGAGTATGTGTACTGATGTCATCGACACATGGTGAGGAAATAATCCCATAAACGATCAGGAAATGGTTCAAATACGCAAATAATAAATGTATTGTTTTAATTGTTTTTAATTCTTGTTTTCTTTTAGTTCTTATATTTTGCATTACTGCAGAAGTCTTACTGCCTTCCGCACTGTGCGCAGTGGCCATCATATAACAACTTTTTTTTTCAGGACCATCCTTCCTCACCCCACAGCTAAAGCGTGTGCGACGTCATTTGCACATGACTTACGTGAGTGAACATTACGAATAGGCGCGTCCTGTGCAAATATCTACCACGTTACCTGTTGACTTCTCGTTTCTTCATTCATGTTGTTATTTCATCAGCCGCATACATATATGTGAGGGTAAAATATTGTAGTCACTGTACTGTATAAGCAAAGAACTGCCTGCACTTCTATACTACAAGGCCACCCCCTTGATATTAGGGGGCTGGTGGGGCCCATATGATGACCTTATATTAGGGGTAAGGGGTCAAAAGGTTTTGGAACGTGACAAAAGTTGGTGGTTTTTGCGTCTGTCTGTCCGTGTGTTTGTGTGCAGGTCTGCGTATGCAAGAATTAATTTTGTGTTGCTTATAACTCAAAAAACGTAATATACATTAACCAAAATTGGTGGACGGGTACCCCTGGCCCGAAACTTTTGTCTCCAAGGGTTTAGGGTACAAAGGTCACAGGTCAAATGAGACAAGTTTTTGGTGATGGCTGTGTCTTTTGGAAGAATTACTTGGTAAATTGCATAGGTGGGTAGGGTTTAGCATTCTAAGAAAACTTACAAATAATTGGTGGTCAAAAGTCCAAATATCATGGGTCAAAGGTCAAATAAGTGCGTTTTAAGCAAAATTTGATTAGATTCTTAAACTCAAAGAGTACAAGATCTATTCCAACCCTATGTTGTACCATGACACCTTGCTACATGAAAATGCGTCATCTAGATTCTGAGGTCAAAAGGTCAAAGGTCTGTTTGTACTCTCATGGGCAGCAAAATCCATCAACATGCCTAACGACAGATAGCCAAGCCTGTCTCAACAGCTGCGTGTACTTGACCTCACATGTGCAGTGCAATCCATCAAAAGTCACAGAGCTATAGTAACCCTGTTAGCTATTTCCCCTAATATGCTGTATGCTTAGGGTGATTCGATCAGCAATTCCGTGGATTGCTTTCTTGCTCTCAATGCTCTTTTAATAAAGGGATTGGATCAATCGTAATATTGGCAAATTGGTTTTGTATGTGGTTACCCAAGGAGGAAATAATCTCGTATCAAGAACTAGCTATCTAATTCAAGAGCAACTCTCCAGAGTAAATGATACCCAGAAGGATAATGATATTTCAAATCATCCAGTCCTAAATAGTTGATTTTGTTATTCAGTTACATTGCGTGGCTTTCCTCTGCAAGTGATGGCTAGGATTCTCTATGAAATTACAAGAGCAAGAAGTCGGTTAGAAGCGTAAGTCTATATGAAAAGCAGTAAATGAAGACAGATATGTCAGTTTATAATAATAAATTTGTCAAATTTGCATGGAAAGGTGAACGACGTCATTAAAATAATATGTACAAATTTAACACCCAAACAATCGACTCATACTAAAATGCAATTTCTAGCATCAAAATCGTGAAGGCGTTTTCCACTGAATGAAAAAAAAACAGTCTTCCTTCCAGCATTTCGGTTAATACACCATATGTATTGATACACACATTTAATCACAAGACTGACAAATTTACATACATTTATTGTACCAATATACAGTTTAAATGTTCTATCACTGAGTGTAAATACTTGAAAGACTAAGTGAATCAATAGAACCTGGTCTGTTTTTATATTCATATTTAGCTTAAACAGTGAGTTGATTTTGCAGAAAGAGATTTTTTATAAATCATATTCTGCAAAGAGAATACCTAACTGCAATACCACAACCTCAAAAAAAAAAAAAAATATTTGTAAAATGTAAAATATTTCAAGAAATTTTGTAAATTGCAACCATTGGATGCATCAATAGAGTACAAAAACAGGGTCTGTTAAGTAAGTTTTGATTTGCCAAATAAAGACATTTTAAAAGTCTTTTCAATTAGTAACAAACTCACCAGTCACAAACTTGTAATACCTTTGATATTTATATGTCTCCTAATAGAATAATATAATGACTGTAACTGTGATATACTGTAAACATCACGTAAACATCACGTAAATATCACGTAAACATCACATTACAACATTCACAAGAACCTAGACGTATAGGTCTTTTTCGTTTTGTGAAGGCATATCTTAATGATTAATAATAAAGGGAAATCAAATATCTTTCGTGTGGCCTTTTTTTTTGGTAGACTGGTAAATAGATTGGTGCCCCCTCAACTCCCTCCCCTTCTCCTGCCCCCCCTGCCCCCCACTAAGAATTCTTTAAAAAGGCACTGATATGTACATTGCATTACATCAATCATATCATGAATTAGATTTGTCAAACAGATTAATCCCTCTCAAATTCCAATTTCTGATAATGTCAACCCTGCCACCGGTAAGGTTATTTTAAAGAAATTGGGCTAATTCAACGATCAGCCGTTAAGAACCCGGTTAAGAACGTAGGACGCATATCAGTGCATTCATACGCTCAAGGTTACACAGGCGATGCAGATACGCACTAAAATTACGTCAATCATTTCCTTACGCAAGCGTCCTATTTTCTTATTGGTTGGGAAAAATGCTTACATGCGTTTCACATTTTTGTCAAGACGCTCACAGAAAATCTGTCGAAACTTTATTTTTGAACGAAAAATGTGTATCCTTTTGGGAAACCAATTGAGTTATTACGATATTTACAAGGTGTGTAACCAATTCAAGTTTCCGTGTGCTGATTTTTATGTTAAAGTATGTATGGAAGTCTTTATACCGAAAATCAAGTTGCCCAGAATTGCTGGGCAATTTTTTTGAAAAACACGTTAAAGCCCATTGACATTGCTTATGCGTGTAAAATGTGTATGTATGTAATCGTTGATATTCTAAATCAGAGATTCAGAGCGAATGAGTTGGAGTATGAAGATTCGTACTAGCCTTTGTGTAGGGTTTTATGACAAGCTTGGAAAAAATGGCGGAACGACGTCTGTAAGCTCAGATGTTTGAAAGATAATATAAAATAGGAATTCTCCTGGACCAATACGGGAGAAACTTTATAAACACTCGTATCTTGAGGATTACGGATGGTTAATATTACAGAGGCATCCACTAAACAATGTTAAGCAATGTTACCTATAATGCACCATGGTCTTCTTCCCGTCAGATCTGTAGCCGAAATGGGGTAGGAGTATGTTCTCCCCCTTGCGAAAAATCAAACGAAACATGTAACACATGGGTATATGGAGATTCTGCCCAAGTGCCCTCTCGTTAAGTGCTTGTTCCCCCAGAAGGCCTGGCTACGGGACTGATTCACGTATATAGGTGAACTTCAAATGCATGTTGAAAAATTTTGTGCATTCGAAAGATGAATATATTTTAGGTTTGAAACGCAAATGAAATAAATGTTAGGATGGCAAGGAATCGTAGAAATTATAACGAATACTGACTGCCTCCAGGCTCCATGTCACTCCAATTTACAGCTTACAAAGGTTCTGACTTTTAATTTAAACATTCCTCCAGCCTCCAGCGTAGACATTACGTAGAAATGATATACGACGGCCTTCTGTAGCATCATAATTTATATTATTTCTTTTAAGTTCAGGTTGATTTAACAACACGTGTGGTCTTATGGTCATTTGTAATTGTGGCTTTGCAGTACCTGAATACATTCATATTGCATATTGTTGTTCCTAAGAGCTACTTCTTTCGGTTAATTTCATGCTATTATCCATTAAGGCTCTGACAGAGTATGAATGTGACCTGTTTTTGTTGAAACAGTACTGAAATGTAACAAGACCTTTAAAGGCCTTTCGGAAAGTTTTATTTGCAGCGCCATAAATGATTGGATTCATGAAACTATTACAGTATCCCAGCCAGAAAGCGAAAGTAAAGAATCCCTCCGGTACATTGCACGTCCTGCAAGCAGATGCTGAAAGCAAAATGAAGACAAAAGATCATGTAAATATACAGAGTAAATGTTTCACTCTTAGTGTAACTTTAGGGGTAAGGATTCTAGTTATGCATTTCGCAGTAACTTTCCCGTCTGAATCGAAACTGTAAAGACAAATAGTCAAACAAAAGTATTATTCAAAATGTAGGCCACAAGATTGATTGGGTCTTTCATGCATGTCTCCTAATAAAATTGCGACGCCTGAGACAATATCACGATGTCTCCCTCCAATTGATTTTTATTTTGCAGAATTTTACAAGAAGAAAGGAAGACTAGACAGGCGGAATGATAACAATCTTCCGATTTGCTAACAAAGCACAAACAACTTTTTAATTTTGATACTTTATTTGAAATAAAACAATGATTGTGACTTATCTACCCTTCGACGCGTCTCGCTTCAAAACAGTAATATAACCGTGAAGATATTCAAATTAGTTTTGAGAATAAATCAGCTGCAGCAAATTGGCAGGGTCTCCACCCAATTATTCAACCTCCTCCCCCACCCGCATTCTCCGCCGTCACTGTACGTTACTGAAGATATACAAAAACAATTCCAATGCCAAAAAAAGTTGCTAATCGATGAGAAAATACTGCATATCTAGCGTATCTATCCAAGCTATTGAAATTTAACCACTCACAAGTGTCAAAAACTGTGCTTGCATTGGTTTTCGAAAGAAAGTTAAATATTGAACTAGCGATCCACTTCGTCTTTATGAATTTATAGGTCTTTTCAGATAGCAAAATTTCTAGAACGTGTGTCTGAAACTCTTGCACGACTAATAAGACTCATAGACTCAATGTACATAACAATTCATAGAAGTGTCACAACACTTCATTAATAGTTTTATAAGATAGGACCGACTTATCTGCTTATGAAGCTGTTTGGGTATAAGCTGAGATTTTACGAAGGGCAGCATCAACTGGATGTAATGTATTGAATATGTAATGGCCCCCACAGCAGATTTCAACATAAACTATGTTAGTGATGTTCAGAAATAGATTCTTTAAGATACATAGTTCATTCATAAGAAAATTGTTGATCTTAAAATTATGGGACATTATTGCCGAAAGGACTGGAACTTCAGTGTTTCATTTTAGACGGGCAAGTATTGTTTAAAAGTATGGCCAAAATTGATATATTATTAAGGTCGTTCCCCCTCCCCTGTCTTCCCTATGAATCACGGCCATATTGCTGATACAATCTGTGATTTGTTGATAATCACCCGATGACATCTTAAAATTTCTTTCCTATCAAAAATAATATTGCCAGAAAATCATGGGGCTGATATAACAACACTTCGAAAATGATTCACTGCAGTGAATCGTTTTCAATCATTATCCAAAAATCCAGTATGTGTGTCTGTATGTTTACCAGGCAATGTCGACAAACAGATAAGTAACCATTTTGCTGGACCCCCAACAACAAACCAATTACTCTAACTACCTTCATTCCTGATAAAAATGAATACAAATTGATCACGTCACACGTGTATGTGTATGCGTTTTAATATACCATACAAGTTTCCTTTCAGGGATTTTTACAATAGTTTCCTTTTAACTGTTTAAGTACTTGTTTGCTTCTTTCACAACTGAAAGCGGTCAATTTATTAAGTTCCTAATGAAACACTTATCAGAATAATCCATTGCCTTTTAAGAGATAATAATGCAAATCGCAACTACGATCTGTACAGGAGAGTTCTTTAGTGCTATTTTCAAGCTAATCTACTACTTAAGTGCCTCATAAAAGATAATGAAGCTAAATTTCTTTTACTAGTTCCGAAAAGACTTATAGTGGATAACGCTAGGTTGTTTTCCACATCGACGTCATCCACACTGATTTAATGCATTATATTACAGTTTTTCATAAGAAAAGTACATAATTCTATGAGTAAATGTCACCCCAAGAGGATTTTTCATTATTGAAGTGGGAGTTTAGATTAAAACAATTAATTCTTGCATTCCTGTTCATCTGACCGTGATACGCTGAATAAAGAGAAAGTACAATATTCTGGGATTAAAGCTTTTCCAGGAGTATCTTTTTAACAGTTTAATTTTTGTTTGCTTTAAGAAAAGTGTCGTATCAGGACCACTGGACGTTACAAGTTGTGTTTTGTCTTGCATCGTCATATAACACGATAACACATAAGTGATCGTCGATGTACACAACATAAATTGTGAAATAGACCAGGTAGTTGTCTAATTTGGCAACTTCTTTGTAGATAATGCCTTGCAAAAGTTGTCGAAAGAAGAACCCTTCTTACTTTTATACTGTACCGTTAAGTTTTATCGTAGGTTTCAATATACAGATATATCGTTTACACAGGTCAGCATCAAATGGGATTGTAATCAAAGTAAGAATTGAATTGAAAAAAATAATAATTATCTGTGCACTCTGCAGTTCTGACTGTCTGAAATGAAAACATCGTTTGCAATAATTGTCAGCAGGTGTTCTGTTGGAAATTTCAAAATTGTCCTGTAACGTGTACTTCTATTTTTTGCTCCAACTACAGCTTGTGGTGCGTATCAACGGGTGGGTGTGGAGGTCCGGACCCCCTCACATTTTCTGAAGTAACGTTGTCAAGGTCCCTTGGTCTCCACAAGTTTGAAAATTGACAACAGAAAACGCTTTTGCCTTCCTCGTTACCCATGCCTTTAATGCTAGTTTATACAATTAGGTAATCTGAAGAAAGTCAAAGGAATAACTCACTTAGAGGCAGTAAGAAGAAAAATGGAAACCAGCAAAGTATAAAAACTCCCACGACGATTCCCAACGTTTTTGCGACCTTCTTCTCACGATTGAAATTTGCTCTCCTTTGAGAAAGATGTCTTGGTAGTTTTTGTTTCCGAATCTGATTGTACTCAGGTCCACTGCAGTCCTACAAAAGATTAAAAACGGCAATAAAAGAAACACAACTACTCAGAAACCATGATCCGTTTGGTGTATATTGAGTTTTAAACTTGAGATTCAAGATACATTGTTTCAATATACATTTTAAGAATATACATTTTTAGGAAAGAGAGAAAAGTTAACCCACTATCTTTTCAGTTTTACACGTACCTATTTGGAAACCATTTGAAATGTATATGATTATTCATTTCCTTCTGCCTTAGAACAATGTCTAAAATCTGTTACAGCGTGTATCATCATCATTTTTATTAACCAGAATGCAGCTATGTACTGATGTGCGGATGCCCAAATTCTAATAAAAGTACAACTTTGTCTTCTATTTTACAGATGAACAACGAGGCCCTTCTATAATATAATAGAGCAATCACCTTAAAAGATTGGTTCAGTGGTCAAACATTATAAAGGGCAGTAAAAGGAGCAAAATGATAAATAAGCTGTTCATAAATCTTGTTTGATTTGTATAGAAATGACTTAAATCAAATCAGACCTGTACCCCCATCACATTCTCACATTTCTCAATCAGTATTGAGAAGTTTATTGAAGATGTTTTCTGCATTTTTGTGGCTTACAAGCATTGGAGAAAGTGAGTGTGTGACTTTCTTCACCAATTATTGCCATACAACCTTGTGACACCGTAAAATAACAGTATCTCCTGAAAGTAACAAGTGAAAGAATTTTCTTGTATTTTTGTATCCTGTTGGATACAAAATAGACATGACTGGTTACTGAAGTGATTCTTTAATTATAAATCTCAGTCAAGCCAACCTACCTGATAAGTCACAGCTTCATGAATAATTTGTTAAGAAAACATATTAAATCTATGTGTCAAATTTGGAAAAATACATATATATATGGTTGTGGATATCTAAACAATTAAAAAAATTACATTTAGCCCCGCCCACTGATCAATCTTCAAAAATTTGGAACCAAACTCAATAGGAATAATTTGCAGACAGACCGTAAAGTATCAATGTGCCAAATATGACATCATTGGGACAACGTATTGACAATAGTCAATTTAACAAAATTATATTTGGCTCCGCCCATGCGTGAATAATACTGAGGTCAACTTTTTATGGAATCCAGTATGTTTCATGCCATCATACCAATGTCAACACCAGCAGGCCATGTTTTATTTAAATCGGACATACTGTTGTAGAAATATGAACATAAACATCAAATTATATTTAGCGCGCCTAATTAATACTTATGACATCAGCACCGACACCAATAGGGTTTATGAACAGACCACAAGACTTCGAATACACCAAATATGACACAATTCAACTGCTGTTAAAATAATGTTTTAACAAGCTTCTTTACAGAATTTTAGGCTCGCCTACTAATCCATAGTCATACCATCAGCACCAAAAACTGTAGGATCATCTACAGATCATATTACATACATATACCACATATGACCTCATTCCAGTATACCGTTCTTGAGATACCGCGTTTTTATCATCACGCTGTCACACACAAATATTTCGTTACATTTTGTATGATGAAATTAGTAGGCAACAAAACATATCGTTTCATAAATATGCTTGCAACATTTCTCATATATAAAGTGACAGAATATTATTGTGTTTTGTTTGGATTTAATAACAACATTTTGCTCACTTTGAAAAGCCCCATAACAACATGTTAGGTGTATTACCTCCGCCAACGTAAGACTTGTTATGCCAACAATATCACGTCAATACGTGTTATTGTTTTTGAAATCAAGCTAGGAAATTCCATAATAATATTCGACTACTAGTTGCACGGAGAAGTTTTGTTTTCTTACAGTGTTGTCAACTGTTCAATCTTAATCATGTATATTTCATGTGGTTTTCCTTGTACGTGTGAAAGACGAACAATGAAGGTAACACCTGGAAGTTTCTTTAGGAAAGGCGCAAACAATACTCATGATTACAACCATGGTAGGTAAATGTATGACCACAATTCTGAAGAAAATAGTTTCTTTCAATATTTTGGGAAAAACAACCTGGACGCATAATTTGATGTGAAAATTTAGTATTAAAATTTTACGGGCTGATGTACAAAAGATTTTGATAATTGCTGTTTGTCTTTCTGCAACTTTGCATTTTGTATCGTTCCCTCTCTTCCCTGATCATGTATTTTCAGAAGACTTGAAATACTTACAGATCGAAAGGAATCATTTTCGGGTCCCTTGTGTACTCGTAGTACCAATGATTTACGTTCATGGTTAGGCTTGCTCTGCGGGGAACTCTCACACAACATTTTCAGATGTTTCGATTCGCTTGCGACTTCCCTGTATATCTTGGCATACAAAACTATGATAACAAAAGTAGGAATGTAGAATGAACCTGCGACTGAGAACATTACATAATCAATCTGATTGGACAGAGGACAGTGTAGAGGGTCTTCTTTCTTCGGTCTCCATCCAAATAAAGGCCCAACAGCGATTGAGAAAGAGAATATCCACACCAGCACAACAACTAGAAATGCTCTTCTAGGTGTCATTATCAGCTTGTGTTTCAATGGTCGTGTTACCCCAATGTATCTATCAATACTGATGCAGCACAAACTATTTATAGATGCTGTACAACACAGCACATCTGTGGCTGCCCATATATCGCAAAAGATTGGTCCAAATGGCCATACTTTGGAAACTTCTAAAACTCCACTGAAAGGCAAAACGAGTGTCCCTAAAAGCAAATCTGCAAGTGCCAAATTTATGATGAAATAATTTGTTGTTGTTCGCAGTGACCTTTCAAAATAAACAGCAAGGAGAACCAAAATGTTTCCAATTATGACCGCTAAATTGATGAGAACAAGGAAAATAACAGACACTAGGTTTGACTTTATATCAAAGCAAGTGTCACAGCGATCATCAGTGTTGTCTGTTGTGTAGGTTACATCCGAGACTTTGTAATATGATAGGTCTGACGAAGTCAGCTGTGCCATGTTAACTCCCAATCCTTTTCTCTACATATAAATTAGAAACTCATCCAGCATTGGGATAGCCATATTTTCAGAACCTGTAAGAAACAGAAAAATAAAGCATCAATAATTTCACTTTTCGGTCTTGATGAACTAAGATCTTCTTTGCTTCATAACGTTTTTTTATAATACACGTTGCTTTTCTTCAACAACTTTGCCAATAAATCATCGATATGGCTAGAGACAGGAATTATAATCAGTTAAAAAGTCTTTTAGTAAACTATTGATCTCAAAAGGTTTCCTCACATGATAAAATAAAATCCGGTGGGTCGTGTTACTCATAGAAAAACATCTTGATACAATTTTAAAGGACGAATTTAATTGATTCAAATTGGGCATTTCAGGAACGCCAATGACTTCAACAGGATGTTCTTTCACATCCTCCAAAGAAAAGTTTACTGTGGTAAATGGCTGATTTGTCCTTCTCTGGTGTGTAAAGCTGTTTAGAACTAGATTTATAAGTACACAGGTTCAACAAGTGAGAACTCAAAGTTTATTTGCAGAGGGTATTATCACAACAGAAGTTTTACACTTTTGTTATAGTTAGTATACTTCTTTATACTACTAATATACTTCTCACAACAGTTCTTTCACATTTAAGGGCGTGGTTAAGAGATACACTTTGTCACTATTACCGTTTTAACCTTAAAAGTTAAATGAATATTCGAGTGATTCAGAGATTCACAGAAAATGGCTAATGCAAAATGACTGATACCTCAACGGTTTAATTATTGAGAATGTTTCTTGTTTATTTATTCATTTTGGATTAAACATGCAGATTAGAAGACCATGTCTAGCTTGTCTTGTCTTAGGAAGAGAAACAAAACTATTTTCATAGAAATACATACAAAAAGTATCTCCTATACGGATAGTAAAAAAGCATCAACATGGTGGATTTACCATTTTATCATTAAAAGTCCTTTATCATATTTTATCATATAAGTACACATTAAAATTCACAGACCTATAAACCCGGAATCCTTGGCTAACAACAAAAGCTTCCATTCATAAGCAAAATAAGCATTAACACTTGATTTGCATGCATGTCTGTTTCACAAGAACCTTAATTATCTCACAGAAGTGAAATGGACTTCCAGAAGTCGTGATACTAGAATAACGACCAGCCTGAATATCCATTTTCATATCTGATGTAATTTAAGCAGCAATGCAACCTTTCGCATTTATATCCTTTAGAGCTCTGAGTAAAAACTAAATCACCGCTAAACATCATTAAAAAGATGAGCGAAAAGTATATTGTTCATCCATCCTAATTTCTATCATGAACAAATATGAAAAATATGAGCGGAAAATAGTTAACTCTTCATCCATCCCAACTTCTACATTGCAAATTCGTGATCCAAATATGAAACATTTGAGTACATTTGTAAATTGACATATTGACAATTAATAGAGTGGGTAAAGATATTACTCTCGACTCGAAAATCAAAATGCTGATAACTTCAAATAGTTGTGATAATAAAGAAAATGTGTCTACATTTATAATTGTTTTGGAATACAAAATACAGGAATCCTTCTACAAAAAGATTAATTATCAGGACTGCAAATGGTATTGTGCCTGATCTCGGTAGATTATTATACATCCACATCTAAGTGTTTTAGATTTTGCATGCAAAATAAATCGTGACAAACTTTTTATCAATATATCATCATTCATTATTACCCACACGTCCCAATGTCCATCATTTTGCTCTCTTCAAATATATCTTTTGCGATTAAAAGAGTACGGTTAAGAATTTGAGATGAGCTACTTCAGATAGCTTAACAGCTTTTAGCTATCGAAGAACAATATTCTTTACATTTAAAAAACGTCATTTGGGACCAAAAATCATTAATAACACTTTTTTGGGGGAAAGAATTATACATGTACTTTGTTTCGACGAATCTCTCACACGAATCTTGAAAGATTGATTAAAATGTTTTCTATCAGCTTTTTGATGTCCTACTTCAATAAATTTGGCAATAGAGAGGTTTAAATAAAAACACAACAAGCTTCTTTAAAGTCGTTCAAATAAGGTTCATTAATCGATTGATTAAAACATCCTCCACTTGTAGACGCATTCTTAAATGCTTTCGAGAAAAATTAAAAAGGGAATCAATTAAAGAACCTTCGATCGATTCTACTATTTTGAATCAAAAATTGCACAATAGTGCATCGGGTGCGTGAAGCTGCTCTTAATAAATTAATTTAGATTTCTTTTCTTTGGTCACATTCTCTTAATAAGCAGAACGAAATAGTATTACAATTGCACGTTACTGGTCGAAGTAAATCTTTTAAACAATGCATGCCACACTTAAAAAATCAAATTGGAAAAAAGCTTTTAAGTTGAATTTTCAATCATTTTTAAACGGTTCTCTAACCCTTTAGAATAGATGGGAATTTCAATTAAAATGCTAGAAAAATGTGGTAAGCAAAATTACTTTTGTAGGTTTTTTAGAACACATACCAAATAGAATATTCAACAAAAACGTTGGAAGAGATCTTATGAGTTTTGAAACTAACGGTAGTGAAATCCCACTGGTGATTGAAAGCTATCAACAATAATAGCGTTTGAATTTCCAGACTTGCTGAGTCGAATCAATGAGTCTGACTTGAGTCACATTGTTTTTACTTGTGACTTGACTTGCAAACAAATGAATTGTGACTTGATTTGACTTGAAGAAATTTGACTTGGCGGCATTAACCATTTTTACCAAAAACAGAGAAATAATGGCCTTGAAGAAATTAGTAAAGTTGTAGAGGTTCTTACTTTATATCTAATCGCAACAAACAGACAAATAGGAACTAGACCTGTACACCCTTCATTGGAAGATTATAAATGCAGTACGATTTTTTATACAGAACGCACAAAGGCTTACTACATTTGAACTTGTTTGAAGATATCAAATGATGCAAAGGCAACCTAATTTAAAAAGTTAATGACTGGATGAAGGATTAGAGGATCGATACTTTTGTAAGCGTGCAAGATAGATATTGCACAAAGCTCTTAGAATGATACAGCATTAAAAGAGGTATTTAGTGTCATATTTTTTGATTATTTTTAACTTCTCACTCCGTTCCTTTCCACGTTGGAGTTTGTGTTTTAACCTATATTTTTGTAAAAAATTGACCATGGTCAATTTTGACGTGGGTATTGGAGGAAGGGAGCGGTTGTGAAAGTAAGGTATATACGTATACAAAGGAGACTAGCGGAGTGAAGGATGTTATGCCTTATAGTAAATCATCACCCACTCTTACTGTTCTCGGCTAGAGGACAAGATGCTAACAAACTTGTTTTTGTTTTAACTATTTAACTGCAACACTTTGTTTGTCACATAAATGCATACAGAAATATTTATAAAAGCGCCACATTTGCTTATTAATTGTGCCGATGAACTTCTTTGCTCTTTAACATGTCGATTAATGTTTATAAAGTGACAAAATCTCAAGCACCCCCATTTTTCCTCCTCTAACCAAAAACTGTATCTTCGTCACTGTCTGCAACATATTTTGGTGCCCCTACCTTAGAAGAAATAAGAATATTCTTATAAGTTGTTTACCTTATTGAATAATTCGTTTTTTAAATATTTTCTTCTCTATTAATAACATTTTATGTCATAGACACTATTTTAAAAGTCACAGATCACAAATGGATCTAACTTTGAACCAATAGGAATGTTGGAAACAAGAATTTTGAAATAGATTAAACTTTTGAGAGGTATGACTTCACTTTATATATTCACATTTCGCCGGCAACGTGAAATCTGGCTTAGTAGTATCACATTGCTTCTTCCCACTTAACACTGGTTGATCGTGGCGTCGAAAACAATCTGCCACAATAACTTATATTTGTTTCTTTGGGTTGCCTTATAAAAAGTTACGTTATAAATTATTCAGATTTTTTTGGTAATTGTAAAGCATATTTGAAAAAAAATGTTCTGAAACAGAAAGGGTTAAAAGGTATAGGCGTGAAGCAGCAACGCAGCATAACAAAAAATACATATATAGATACATTGCTTTAAAATCTATCAAAACTATTACTGTAGCAAAAAGTCATCAAAGTCGGTTAGACATTGACCATTTTACAACCCACGCACCAATTTGCATATCTTATGCAAATTATGTGATGTATTACAAGATGACCTTGGTGTTTTCTTTTTGAAGTCCTTGGTTTTTAAATGTCTGTCATAACTCTTAAAGTGGTGAAGCAAGTTTGGAGCAAACGTTTTTGAGCTTTTCCTCATGCCTCTGCTCATGCCTTTGACCTGCTGGTCTCTTTGAAAGTCCTTTGATTCACACAAGCTACGATCTGTTTAACGTGGCTTTATAGTGCTAGCTCTTTTTTACAACGACACCTATTGTTAGTTCCTTTAAGAATGGACACTGAAAGTTTGACTTGTGACTTGACTTGACTTGAAGAAATGTGACTTGTGACTTAATTTGACTTGCCAGGAAATGACTTGTGACTTGAGATGATTTGGCAACAAGTGACTTGTGACTTGACATGCAAAAATATGACATGGTTAACAACTCTGATAAATTTCAGCTTGCAGTTTTGATCAAAACTTTAGATTATCATTTGTTGTCACGAAACATATTTAAAGTTAGTGGTACAGATCATACTTAGTACGTAAAAGTGATGGAAGTAAAAATACCTTTGCTGTTAAAGTCAAAGAAGCAATATTTTGGAACAATAACAGAGTCATTCGTCCATTCATTTTAATTTAATTCTTACATCGTAATTTTCCGCCGAAATTGCTAAAACGCGACCGACAACGTACATGTACATTGTTTAACATGGAATGACATATAATTAATTTAACCGCTCCTGCAGAGATTTTCAATGAACTCTTTCCAAGATTTATATTCTATTAAAATGGTAGCTTCACGATCTATCTAAGAAATACACATCAATTGCGAGCCCATTGTTGAGTAATAATGGCAAGTCTAAATACTTTGAAGAATAATTATTGTTCAAATTATTTAGGCTAACCGGTTATTACCAACAATGGGCAAGCAAGAACAGGTTATTTCTATTTTATCCTCAAATATGATTACAAAAAGAATCAGCTGAAGAAACATGCGAAATTACATACACATACATCAATTCAGCTCATTTGCTTATGACGACACAGAGATAATTATTGACGGTTTCTAATCCACCAATTTGTACTTTTGTCAAACGAACAAGACTTGATCTCGTAAATGACTCGATTTTTTTAACTTTCATCGATTTAAAATGTACTGATATAAATATTTTGTAATATAAAAGCAATATGACAAAAAATGTGATTTATCACTAAAGAAAAAAATATCATCGTAACTTGGCGAAAAACCCAAATAGTAAACAAGGAACAACAGTCAAAACTATAATCTGTCAGTGTAACACTGTGTAATGAATGTGTAAGGCCAATTTTGAGAGGTTTGGCTTACGAAGCATCCTTGTTTCGTCAAATTGCAAGGAATAATGGTAACGGTAATACTAATTCATTCAGGCCTAGTTGTTGTTGGAACAGAAACTACTGACAGTACATTTTTTTAATAACGTCTTATTCTCAAATTTGTCAGAATAGAAAGGTTTGAGCAATTTTGAAGTTGTTGAACTTAGCATAGCGTTAATAGGTCTAGGGCTTATGCACTACTAGGCTAGTAACGCTACACTAGTCTGTACTGTACTGTAGGTAGGGCTACGTGCAGTGGAATTTTCACGCTACAATTCAATTGTGTTGTAAAAACTGTTCAATCAGCTTACCTTACCTTAAAGTTCTCCTCTCCTGACTGTGGAGATTGAGGCCTCATGGAGTAGCTTCTTGCATTTCTTCCAGTCTTTTGTAAATTCTGTCGACTCCCTCCAACTTTTTGAATACAAGCTTCTTCCTCTCTTCCTCAATTGTCCTTCTCCAACTTGTTTTTGGTCTTCCTCTTTGCCTGCTTCTCTCCGGAGCCCACAACGTTGCAATTTTTGCATAAATAATCATTTTCTCTCCTTAGCACATGTCTAATCCATCTCCATCTTCTTGTATAAATTGTCTTGCTAATTGGTTTTGTCTGTGTTCTTTCATATAATTCATCATTGCTGATCTTCATTGGCCATCTTATTTTCATGATTTTCCTTAGGCAATTCCTTTGAAATGTGTCCAGTTGTTTTCGTCTGACTTGTTAATCTTTCAGATTTCAAAGCCATAAAAGTAACACTGATGATTGATGTGAAAAATTATAAGTTTGGTTTTTCTGCTGTATTTTTGAATTCCATATTTTACTAAGTTGTTTAAATGTGGTCAGTGCTAAGGAGATTATCCTTCTTATGTCATCTTCAGTGCCTTCATCTTTAAACAATGTTGTGCCCAGATATACAAACTTGTCTATATCTTCTAGTTCGTTATCTGATACATATCTTATTGCTCTTCTGCTCTTATTTTTCATCCTCATTGTCCTTGCCTTCTTTTCCATTCATTTTTTCAGCCCAACTTATGTTCCAATTTCATGAAGTCAAGATGTTTTCTTCTGTAAATTTTCCCTTGTGTTTGAAATTAAAGCAATATCATCAGCATAATCCAGATCTTCTAATGTTGTGCACATGTTCCATCTGATTCCAAGTCTATGGTTGTCTGTGGTTGCCTTTATAATCCAGCTGTCCAGTATAGAACTAGGATGAAGAGGAATCCTGACATTGCTCATCCTTGCCTGACTCCTATGTTGATAATAAACCAGTCTGATATTTTCCATCAAAATCTACTGCGCTTACACTTTTTTCATACCAATCCTGTATTATGTTAATGTACTTTTGTGGATTCTATATCTTTTCATTATTTTTTATATTGTATTTCTGTTAACACTGTCGAAAGCCTTTGAAAATCAACTTTAGATACAGTGGTGCTCTCCATTCTATGCTCTTCTCTATTATATTTCTTAATATCAATATCTGTTCTGTTGTTTCCCTCCCACTTCTGAAACCGGCTTGTTCAACTCGCAATGTATCATCTACAGCATCCTTAATTCTATCAATAAATACCCTTCCAAAAATTTTGCTCCCAGTCGGTAATAGTGAAATCCCTCTGAAATTGTCATATCAGCTTGTTTAGTTGGTAAAGCGCACAACTGAGATGCTGGAGGTACCGAGTTCAAGCCTCGATCAGGTCTACCACGTTTTTCCACAGCTATGCAGATAAATACGCCGATCATCAAAGCGGAAGTACATCGTTTGCAACTCCTGCTCCCCATTCAGCCGTTGAGAAAAGTTGCAATGGTTGGATGGCGCTCGTCATCCTTTGGAGGGGAAGTTAAGCCGTCTGTCCCGATGGTAGATCAGTCACACCATACCTGGTTCTCTGAACACTATTCGAGAAGAGAAGCGTAAAAACGCGGTGTTCATTTACTTCCCTGAGCTAAAGGATGGATGATGCGCTGTTTGGGCAGCTCTCCCCCATACTATAGCTCCGATGTTTGTAAAGCGCTCTTGTAAACATACTTGTATAGAAAGGGCGCTATCTAAAATAATTACTATTACTATTACATCTTGTTAAATAACCTTTCTTGTGCACTACCACGATTATGCTTTTCTTTCATGTCTTATGAACATTTCTTTCTCCATTATCTTATTAAATAACCCTGTTAATAATTCTTCTGAGACTTCACAACTACCTTTCCAAATTTCTAAAGTTATGTCATCTATTCGAGCGGCAAGTTACCAGTTTTAATTTTTGTTAACACTTTTCTCACTTCTTAGGTTGTAATTCTACTTTCATCTAGCTGAGACTCTTTGTCATGAATATCCAATACCTCGTTTAGCTCATCATTTATAGCTTCTACCATTGGTTGGTTTTACGTGGATTAAAAATGATTATCCATATATCCCTTATCTCATCTTCTTCTGTAATTAATTCTCCATCTGTGCTTCTTATTCCTGCAGTTTTCTTTCTCCTTTATTGCATAATTATTTGTAATCTTGTTCATGTCACCTCTGATGCTGCTTCTTCCGCATCTTTCTTTTGTCCGCACGTATTCTCCTTTTCACCTCCATTACTTTTTTCGTAATCACTTTGTATGGTCTGCCTGATACGTACAGATTTAGCGTTTTTCATTTGTTGTTTTCAAAGCTTTCTCTCATCAATTGCACGCATTGACTCCGAAGATATCCAGGGCCTGTTTGAACCGAGTATTTTCATGACTGTTTTGTTGTGTGCTGTTTCCATTTGTTTCTTCATTTATACTTCCATTCCTCCTATTTGATGTAATCTTCTTTAAATCTCTCTCATACTCTTGCCTTACTTCGGTACACTTCAGTTTGTTTGATTCATACACAGTTCTAGTTTGTCCAGGTTTCTTCTGTGATCTTAATTTAAATCTAAAACTGCCAGTAAGTATGTTGTGATCACTGTGGATATCAGCTCCATGCACGCTTTGTTCTTATGTCTAGAAGAAAGCTTCTGTTTTTCTTTGTATATCAATATGGTCAGTTTGATTTTTTGTGTTACCACATGGCAATGTCCTGTGGCGTAGCTAAAGGGGGAATGGGCAGGAGGGGCAGCCGCCCACCCTTATTGGGCCCGGCTCGGGCCCTATAAAGGGGACCCGTAAGAAAAATATTATATTATATCTATATACCATACGGTCCGCAGAACCCACTCGCCCCCGGACCGTCAGTCCAGTAGCATGCCTATTAATGGGAAGATAAATGTTCCTATTAATGGGAACATTTTGCTACATGGAAGCCGCCATTTTGTGATATTTTCCATGATCTTTTGCTATCCTAACGTTAAAGCCTTATGCAATGCTACATTTTTCACATTTGAAATACGTCTGGGAAAATTATCTTTACTAGGGAAAACTTAAAACTTTTTAAAATACCTTTTTACTGTCATGGCTAAAACTTTTCCACTCCCATTTGATATGTTCACCACGCCGTTTTCGAAATATTAGATATTTTTTATCACAAATTTTTAACTTGATATTTCAATCACATAAATTGAAAACTATGACATTTTATCGCAACATCTGAACAATATGGCTGCATGACTTCAATATTCTCGTGTCTTATAAATGTTCCTATTAATAGGCATGCTCCATGCTAGGGCCCTAGCTACGAATTTCCTTATGCTTGAATAAAGTGCCACCGATTACCATTTCGCAAAAATCAGAAAAATCCTCTCCGCTATTGTTCTTGACTCCCTTTATAAGCTTAGACCCTACAAACAAAATTAATGTTTTTAGAAAAAAAGGAAAACAGGCAGTGGTACGTTTAATTTCTAGTAATATTATAACACATGCTTGTTTGATGCAAGTACAAGTAGTCATGTTGAACTTGTATTAGTGGTACGTTGTAGGCCTAAGGTTCAGATTTACATTTCAATTTCTAATAATAATAACTGAAATTTATCAAGCGCTTTTTATTGAAAATACAATCCCAAAGCGCTGTATAAAAGGTAAAATGATAGAAAATAATAAAAACAGAAAACAACAAAGAAGCTAATAATTACAACAAATAGTGACAAAATAAGTAAGTTTTTAACTTAGACTTACATAAAGATAGCGAATGTGATGAGCGAATCTCAAGCCGGCAATAAATTTCACTCATAAGTTTTTGACTAAAACTGCCTTGGATAAGGCGAAACGCCTGTGAGTGGCATTTAAACTGGTGTTTGAAATAAGCTGATCCCCCACCTTGGATAAGGCGTAACTCCTGCGAGTGGCGTTTAAGCTGGCGTGTGAAATAAGCTGATCCCCACCTTGATAAGGCGTAACTCCTGCGAGTGGCGTTTAAGCTGGCGTGTGAAATAAGCTGATCCCCCACCTTGGATAAGGCGTAACTCCTGCGAGTGGCGTTTAAGCTGGCGTGTGAAATAAGCTGATCCCCACCTTGGATAAGGCGTAACTCCTGTGAGTGGCGTTTAAGCTGGCGTGTGAAATAAGCTGATCCCCACCTTCGATAAGGCGTAACTCCTGCGAGTGGCGTTTAAGCTGGCGTGTGAAATAAATTGATCCCCACCTTGGATAAAGCGTAACTCCTGCGAGTGGCGTTTAAACTGGCGTGTGAAATAAGCTGATCCCCAACCTTAAATAAGGCATAACTCAAGCTGGCGTGTGAAATAAGTTGATCCCCACCTTGGATAAGGCGTAACTCCTGCGAGTGGTGTTTAAGCTGGCGTGTGAAATAAGCTGATCTCCCAGGAGATGCATCTCCCACCCGAGAAATCATGTCAGAGAAAAACAAAGAGGCATTGCCATTTAGGAATTCATACACAGTATCAAAACTTTAAATAGAATACGTGATTTGACTGGAAGCCAATGAAGTTCTCTGAGAACAGGTGTAATATGATCATGTTATCTAGTGCGAGTAATTAAACGAGCAGCAGTCGCAATGCAATCGCAAGATCATCAATGCCATACAGTAAACTGTTACTGTAATCAAGCTGTGAGGTTACAAAGGCATGATTTTCTTCAGCACTAGAGCTGTCTAAAAGTCGACGAATTCTACCAATGCGATACAAGGAGTAAGAAGCAGTTTTACAGACATAAAAGACATGATAAGAAATGTCTTTAAAATGTACTCCTAGATAATAACGATAATATGTTGTAGCCTAATTTAAATCTGGCATAATCTGCTTGTCAGCAAGAAGTTTGTCGCTGCTGAAACTGAAATTGAGTATTTTCGCTAATGATTATGCAACTGACCGGTTATAAACGTGGAGGGCTATCATTGCTTATTTTTTTCATTACTGCCCCTTCGTTGAATAACAACTAGATGCAAATGAGGCTTTTCAGCCAATCAGGTAACTTGAAATGAATAACTAGGCAGTAGAGGTTATAGAATACATGTTTATATCTATCATGTATCAATTGTTGCATCCTTAGAGTATTCAAAAGTCATTCATATGAAAAAAAGTGGCACATACATATTTCGTGAGTTTATTATAAACAAAAGTAATTGAGCACAGACATCATGCATGGCGATATAATCTTCTTCTTCTACTGCGAGTATATATACTTTTGTATTCCTATCTAAAGAAAATTGTATATTGGGAAAGTCTCATTATAACACAACGTTGATTGACTCATTGAGGCAGGTTTAATCATGCAATTATTAATATTTGAGTACCTAGTGCTTATTGAAATTATGTAGTGTCGAAAATGTATAAATGAATTGAAACTATTAATAGCAACACAGTGATAGGATAATGATGTGTTATAGACTACAGCATTTCTTCTACACGCCTATGACAATCTTGACAGTCGGATATACAAAGAAGTATTAAATTGGTCATATCTGTCTTAAGAGCTACGTCTTAGTAATGAATCAAGACGGAAATTATCAAATTGTACCACAGATCCTATACATTCAGTGACGTAACCAGCATTAAAAAGGTGAGGGGTCCTAGAACCCTTCCAAGACAAAGTGTTTAAATTTATCCCACTTCTGAGGACAATTTTGTTTTTCAAAAGCAAAAACTATATAAAAAACAAAAATTATCCCACTTTTCTTGAAACTTTGTGTGTGTGCGTGTGTGTGTGTGTGAAGGGGGGGGGGGGGGTTGGATGTGGGTATGTGTGCATTTCATTATTGACATTTTACAGCTAATCCTTCCTTAAATGCAAGTATCTCTTGATGATCCATTCATGCAATTTCTTCAAAATGAATATTGTGCACTTAAGTATTTCGACAATCTAATTAAGATTTTACTTGATCCAACTTTTTCTAGAGTGCTCGCGTTGCATTTTATCCATTGAAGTGCATCTATATATCAGTTTGAAGTTTAATGAGAATCGTTCTTGAATTTATTAAAAACGCGTAAATATATCTTTCATATCAGATCTGAAGATTGCTTAAATGGAAAGAGAATGGTTGTTTTTGCATTTTCTATTTTGTTTTCGATTACTGAAAGTGTCTGCCACTTTTGACATTTTCAATAAACATTATTCGTGTATAGTCAGATAGTGGGCGTTACATAAAAACCCAACAGATACCCAGCTGAGTGCGTGTGATGTCACATGCACGTACAGTGCTCTATAGGTTTCATTAAAAGTGTTTTTTGCAAAGGACCACTCACTGCCAAGGAAGCTAGCACTGTAGAACAAAGTTAAACAGATCGTAGCTTGTGAATCGAAGAACTTTTAACGAGACCAACAGGTCAAACGAAATAAAAAGGTTTCAAAGCAACCTACAAGTCCTGACTGGTTAGCTCAATTGGTAGAGCACCGTTTATCAGCCGGTAGGTCGTGGGTTCGATTCCCGGCCGCGTCATATAAAGATTTTAAAATGGGACCTGTTGCCCTCTCGCTTGGTGTTCAGCATAAGAGATTGGAGCAGGGTTAATAGTACAGGCTTGTTTGTGCGTTGTGTGTGGCTGCAGAGCCTCGAAACACTTTTTACACGCATTGTAGAAAAGTGCTATATAAACGATATAAGAATTATTTATTATTACATTTCATAAGAATTCGACGGTGTTCATAGTGGATGTCATAGAAAATGTATTTCAATTAAGGGTTTTTTGATGACATACCCGTAGTGAGAGTCAATTGGAATCAGAGATCAATAGGACCTTTGATGAGATACTTTGGAGAATGAAATATAAAGTGTCTTTTTGTGTGACTCTGCAATGACTGCGCATACTTTCCTTGCCATAAATACAAATAACTTGTGATGAGCGGAGGTAAAATTGTTAACACGGAGAGGGAGTGTTTGAAAAGTAAAGATAAACATCAGAAGTGCATTTCAATTATGCAAATTTATATTATAAGTGTGCTATGTAATTACTTCGGCTGTGATCAAACAAGAGCCAGTTTAGGACTATAGGAAGTCTTAAATAACATAATGCTGGTTCACCCATGTCACTTAGTGAATGAATGGATTAATTTAGAGGGGTTTTGAAATGCGTCCCATTGCAGTAAGTGCTAATTGAAAGGGTAAGTTTAGATGAAATGTTATTCTTATCGAGAATAATACAACAGCAAAATACTGAAGCAAGTGTTCGGGAATCTTATTCTGATGAGGAGATATGTTAGTTTAAATTTCTATGAGATTTGTGTATAAATATAACTGAAAGCAGACTGGACTTGACATCAGATCCTTGCGCTCCTCTCTGCATTTATTTTGTTCAAACATTTTCTAAAGGTTATGCGACTTATAACCACTGAATGAGTGAGGAGATTACTAAACTAGTGAAGTACAGGAAATATATTCCTAACAGAAATTTAAAAAAGTAAATATAAGTAAAAAAGGTAAATAAACGTCAATGAAATGCATTAACAATTGCTTAAAAGTGAGGTTATGACGTCACACCAGTCATTTTCCTACAACTATGCTGCAACGTTAAAATTCAATATCACCAGTACATAACAATATATGAATATATCAGTAGATTCTTCACAAGTCCGTTTCTCTTGCGTTCTTCTTTCATAATATACACGTCCGATCATTAACCTGTTAAGAGTCGTAATTCCTGCATGACACCCTCGAGTACCACTATTAATTGCAACACCTTTATATGGAAAATCTGAATTAAGTGTAACTTTAACATGTTAACATTCAAATCAAAGAGGTGGCTTTCCTGACACCCCTTGAGATAGGCGTTCAAGGCAACCCGTTTGGTGTTGGTGTTATTACTTCTGCATATCCTGCAATTAATCATATATGAGGATATCCGTGGGTAAACCCTTCCTTCTGGAGTAGGTTTCCGTAAGTATTATCCTTTCTTATAAGAAATATGTCTTCCTTTCTATAATGCACATTCCTTTTTCTTGTAAATCTGCATTCAAGTGTTTTCTGTACATAAAGATCAGCATTCATTTATTTTACTCCATACATTGATATTTCTTAATCGGTTGTTGCTATCTAATTGCCATCTGCTTCCCGTTCAATTGTCATAGACGTGCTTCCATGTTTGACAAGTAAGAAGTGAACGATTGAGAATATACAAGCAGCTTTAAATACTAAATCAATCATCACTGTCAATTTATTCTTAAAAAACCGAGCCAAATTTGTTTTACCGTGATCAAGTGTAATGTTATTGACCAAACAGGAATTGTTCATGATAGAGTAAATGGTGTATGGGCATGTAGAGGTAACATTAGCGAAATTGCTATGAAGTAGCGAAAAGTTGTCACCAAAATCAGTTAAATTGCCCACACATGTTTTGAAACATCGGGCATCAATAAGCAAATCTGTGAAGTATCCCAGGCAAACTTTATTATTTTCTTTGTAATTTTTTTACTTTTTAACAGCCTGTAATAATTCTTTGAATTGGTGCAGGAAATTCTGGGCAAAAATGGAATCTAGTAAAATAGAATTTCCCATCATTTTCAATGACTGAAGCTCAGGAGAAAATAAATTTGATTTACAGCTTTCCGCCCAGTCATACATCACAACTTTACATAGGTTATAAATCATTCAAACTTTAATCAGCTATATCTTAAAACCTAAACTGCTATCTTCAAATTTCAAAAACCTGATTTACTCGGATTGTAATACTCTTTTAACGAAGATAGAAGTTCTAAATAGATCACTTCAGTTTTACTTGAAATTAACAATGGTTGTCCGATATGTAATGCAAATGTTTACTTTCGTGACATTGTGAGCTTGAACTGTTGCGTACAATGTGTTTTGATATGAACTAGTTAACACTGTTTACTTTGTTACTCTAAATTGCAAACAAATTTTTCCCCAAGTCTTCCTCGAAATAGGGCAATTATACATCAATATTTTATTCAAGTGTTACACGACCTGCTTGCACTAAAACAAAAATACATATATTTTTTTTGTAAACAAAAACAAACAAAAATTAAATCCAAAATTTTGGAAAACGGCCGTTTATTTTTCACAAATATCTCCACTTGGTAGTCCGGTAAAGAAGCTGTAAAATAATTGCTATTGTATGCATCATTTGTTCAAAGTTGTGATAAAGTTATACATAAAGGCTTAATGGACTTTTGCCAGAGTTGTATTTGCACTCCTTGACTATGCAATCTCAAACACAAAACGTTATTTTAGCTTATTTGAACTTTGAATCTGAGTTTCTCCCGAAAAAAGTCTTATACTGTCTTCCGTTCCTCACATTTAGAAAAATATGTAGTTAGTGAACATGCAAACCTAGAGTGTATGATATATCACCATACTACACTGAGTTTGAAGTACATAATACTGATTAAAAACTACCTCTCCCGGCTTGCTTGGTATATGAGTTTGAAACGCATCATAAAGTATGAAAATTTCATATTGCATATTATAACTTAATCAATACTTAAAAGGGTGTTTTCTTAATTAGGAGGTAAATTGTTAGTATCGATCTTTTACATTTTAAAGATTGCCTTATAGATCTTTTGGCAATCTTACAAGTATACAATTCTCAAAAAGAAAGCAACTTACTTTTTCGTGAGGTTTTATTTCCTTTTGGTAACCAACCAGGGAAACACACTCAATACCTGTGAGGATTATATGAATAAGAAGTTTCCTAAATGCAAGCTCGGGCGCCTCAAATTTCTACCAATTTCCTCTTTGAAACACAGTGAAGGTTTAGTGCGACTATTTGCAATATTTATGTTCATGTTTAGTAATCATCCAATATCGAAAATCTGGAACCTTTTCGTCATTCAAATAAGCCCGTAAGCAAATGCAAAAACCAAAACACAGACTTACTCGGTATTTCTTTACGATTGTAGAATTTTAAGTTCAAATCCGCGTTGAATGAACACTTGTAGGCTAATTGTTTCCGTTTTGTTAAAACATCACATTTCTAGATAAATCCATAGAAGACTTATATTAAGTAAGTGTCACTTTAAGAAAGCTGAATATTAACACATCGTGAATACCTAAACTTGCATGAATCATATCTTTTTGACTATCTTTTATGACGTCATATAGACGTCAGCCATGAAAAGGTTTATACTTAAGTGACCAATCTGTTATTGTCCTGAGAAAACAAACAATGCGTCGTGGAATTTATCAAAGGAAGCGTATATAACAGTATAAAGAGGATTGCAAAAACACGTCTATAGAAGCGAGAATATATAGACTTGAATAATAATGAATATATGTGTAAACGTCAATGGGTGTTGATGTAAATAAATTAAAACTTAGCATGAACGTTCAAAATATTCTCTGTGAGCATTCTCTGTTTAAGAATTTTGAAAGATGGCTCCTAGTTCATTCTAACAAACATAACAACGCACAATTCACACTATTAAAAATCTAATCGATAGAAATATTTTCCACACCGTGACCACAGATTCACGTAAACAGAATAGACAAATTTACAAATAAACGTTTGCGCAACCTCGACTGAATATGGTAGTATCACTCAGAAATAGCAACTTGATACAGATCTCCAACTGAAAGTATGTAATCCGTCACGTTCCGGGAGAAACCTTCTTTTTAAGGGTCAACCATAAGCTCAAATCAAGGATAATCAAAAGGTGGGCAATATGCAGCATTATTAGTGAATCTCATATAATTCTATATATTCTAACCACCTGAATGGTTGTTGAAAGATTTACTACATACTGGAAAAAATTAAATAAATAAAAAATTGAAAAAGGTTTTATGTAAAAAAACATACCAAAAGCGAGGGTTCATTTCCCATTTCTATAGTGATGCCTACTGAGATTCCTTAAACGAAACTTTCCTCCTTTGTTGTGTGGAGATTTCAACGCATAAAATGTTATCAACATCGTCATGTTGTTAGTAGCTATTTAAATAGACGTATTTTACTTGTTGTGCAAAAATTAGCATTATTGACCATTATCATTATCAGCTTTAGATAAGTAGAAAGCAAAACTGGTGTTAGCTTGTAGATGATACTGTTTTTCAAGCATCCATTAAAGTAAGAAATACTTTTGATATTAAGGTTTCTATTAGTTATTGCTCGCATGATGGTGAACATGCAACATATTTGTCAAAGTAGGTTTGATCGAGGAGAAACAACTGATAATGTTAGGTACCATTCAATACATATTTCCTAACAAAAATATATAGGACGCATCTTGCTTTACGAGAAGATGGCGGCATCTATTGTATTACAAATCTTTTAAATTAAGTTTCCCTTTAATTACCCAAAGAAAAAAGCAATACAATTATATTGCGTCGGGCAGCAAGCCACTTAATTTGACTTAAACTAGCCTGTTTGGTTTTCAAGTTATGAAGTTGTTTTCAATCTTTTCCTGAGTTACATTATATTTACATATCCACACTCTATCTGTGTCTTAAAAGTAGGTCGAATTGTCTTCTATACATCGCATGAAAACAACTACTCATTTAACAATCAATGATTTATGAAAATAACATATTTCCTCAAACTTGGTATCATTTCCTTCAAGATTCCTCCATCTACTCTAATCACCTTAGAGCGTTCATTGAACGCCAAATCACCTGCAGTTAATGATATGGCACTTTGTAGTCACTGACGTCTTGGTATATGTCTTATGGTTGTTTCTATGACTGAAATTATCAAAGAAGTAAAGGTTTTTAAATTATCTAAGCAGACTAATGACATCAAATTAGATCCTCGGAAATTTTATTTCGGGAGAAACCGATAGCTGACCTCCCTTCTTGAGGGGATTCTAGAGCAAAGTTGACATTTCTTTGTTGAGTATAAGAGTGCTCACAATTTGTGATGGAAATCAAAACATCTGAAGTTAGTTTTACCTACGGCAGTGTCGTGAGAATATAGTGTGTGCAACAATGGCTAGTGTGTGCAGTAAGAACTGGTGTGTGCAGCAAGGGCTAGTGTGCGTAGCAAGAGTCGGTGTGTGAAGCAAGGGCCGGTGTGTGCAGCAAGGGCCGGTGTATGCAGCAAGGGCCGGTGTATGCAGCAAGAGTCGGTGTTTGCAACTAAGGCAGGTGTGTGCAAAACGGTTGCTTGGACTACGCGAATCATATCTTCTACTTTCGTTCATACTATCAATGGCGGAGGGTATAAAGTGTGCATAATGGCAAAATTATATTCCCTGTTTTGTTTGTTTTCTCAAACCTTACATTCTATCGCTAAGTCTTACCATTCAAAATCTGATCAAAGAGAAATATTGAATATCAATTATTTATTATTACTGCTTTTATGACCAGCCCACATGTTGGTCATGATTGTGCAAATAAGTGGTCAACTGCATAAATGATTTGTTTATGAAATACAATTAAGTAAATAATAATCAAGAAGTAAGATTTAGTTCGCTACATATCTTACCCCGCTTACAATGAGATAATGTGATCATTCTTATCGATAGCCCTAAACTGTACTTGATATTTTGCACAAAACAAACTGTAAAAGTTATATAGATATTACATATAACCGTTTAAATAAAACAACTATTTCTATACGATAGTTTGATTTCAATATGCAATATATTGCAAGTAAGCATCAGTTTTTCGATCTTCTTCAGACCTTACATGAGCTTCTCAAAAATTACAAAATATTATTTCATATACATTTAAAGGATTAGTATAGGGGGCAAGAATGTTCATCTTCTATGAAAGAGGACTTCAAAAGAAACAAAAATGGTGAAAAAGCATTGCAAAATCTTATTCCGTTAAGGAGATATTTAAGTTTAAAGTTTGGTATTATCTGTGTTGAAACGACTGAAATTAGACTAGTTGTGATGTCATAGCCTCAGATTTCTCAAAGTCTTTATGTATTCTATCATATTTTGTCTTGCGAGTTTGTTGCTGAAAAACCATGGGATATGTCATAAAAGTAGTAAAACTGAAGTTAGGAGGGTATTTATAATGTACCACCTAAAGAAAGTTTGAGGAAAATAATTTAAATAGTGAAACAATTCAATAAACTTTCTTCAAAATACATAACGACTTTGAGGAATCTGAGGTTGTGACATTACAACTAGTATGATTTCAGTCGTTTCTACAGATATGATACCAAACTTTAAACTTGGATATCTCCTTAACGGAATAAGATTTTGAATGCTTCTTCGCCATTTTGTTTCTTTTGAAATCCTCTTTCATTTAAGATGGACATGCTTGACCACTGAACTAATCCTTTAATTTATTGTGCGGTATTTTAACATATTTCACTTATCACGATAAAGTTCACATGGTCATAATCTAATAGCAACGAAGTTTAATAAATTAAAGCACCAGAATATACATGGGGCTTGCCGGAACCCACTCCCTTTTCTCATTTTTACATGGTTTACAACGAAATCATGGTTTTAATTTGAAGTGAAACTGGAAAAGAATGAAGACAGAAAAGTCCATTGAAGTTTAATGGTATGTAATAGTGCTAAGTTTGATTATGACGTTGCAGTAAACGGCACGCACCTTCGGAAATCTTCGCCTTTTTACAAATCGTGATTTCAGCAGAACAACCGCAAGAAAAATAATGATTATTAATTTGGCAACCAGAAGTCAACTTACAGTTCCATTTTGTCCTAAATGCATTGCGACCCAACTGTAATCCATTTATGCTCCGTTGTAATGTTTTTCCGTATTCCTTGCATTATTAATTTGAATCATTAAATTTCAGCAAAAGATTGTTTTACGTGATTTTTCTCGTTATCTTAACTTGAGATAACAAACATTTGTCCTGAAATAATTCAAGGCAACAGTAAGATGCTCCAACATAAGAAATTAACTTTTGCATTTAAGCTCCTACTGCTAAGCTCTTTTGTCTTAATAATTAAATGCCGAAGCGTACTTTCCTCTCAATTAAACTGTTAAATGGTTAAGAACATTTAGCACCTACTTACGAGATTCTTACACCATACGATCAACCAACTACATGTAAAATACTTTTGCAGCAATTGGCAGAGATTATAATCACATGTTTACGTTGCTAAAACATTCCATTTTGCCAATAAGAGTAAAACACACATCGTAATAACCTGTACATCGGTACTTGAAGTTTTTTTCTCTTTCAAAGACTTTAAATAACAAAAGATTAGCGCGGGTGTTTCAATAAGTCTTATCCTGTCTTATCCAAGTCTTCATGTTTACTTTTGACCAAAGATGAGTGTGAATTGTGACTTTCAATTCTTAATATATGTAAGAACAGGCAGACATGGAAATTACTATAAGGTTAATGGACACCTCGAACGCGTTACACTTATAGCCTATAAACGTTTTGATTTTCGAACATTTATTTTTAACCTGGGAATAGATTTATTATCATATTCTTGAGACTTGATTTATTAAAAGAATCAATCAACATTAATGAAAGGGTACTTTTATACGTAAAACCTAAAGCTAAGTACCTCGCCTTATCCTAATGATGGATGGCCTTTGTAGAAAATTGTGATGACTTGAAATTGTACGTCTTCCACACAAAACACACGAACACAAATCTATTAGTAATGACAGACTGTACACTTTAATACTACTGCACAAGACATGAGTTATTACGAACATTATAAAATACAGTTCGGCTCGTACCGCCGAATGAGGGACTCAAAAGTCCCCGATCGGGAGACTCAAGCATGCGCAATGAGCTTTCAGTGATATATGGAAGCCGCCATTTTCATTGTAAAGTTTCAGTCATAGACGCTCATCAGTCGTTTCATTGAAGGTTTGTAACAAAGTTTGCTTTGTTCATGTTCAATTTCGCGAAAGTAAAACAAACTTCGTTACTATCACGCAGTTATTGCTAAATAATTTTCCCAATTCCCAAGTTATTTCTCATAAATTCAGAAACGTTTGTTTAAGCGCGACTTCCCAACGGTAACACATAAAAAGAAATCATCACTTTTCTTCATATTTCTCAAAAAGCGCACGGTAAATTTTAAAAGCGCACGGTGAAAAATAATTCATATGCCCTTATTTTAAATGGTGAAGAAAAATTTGAATCCTTCGCAGTGGTTGAGTTCCCCGCGTTCAAAATTTGTCTGAATCTTATGTTATTCCTATACAAACTTTGAATTTGGATAGATGCATTATGGGATACTTCTGTAAAGGATCTCCCGATCGGGAGAACAAAACTGTTCTCCCGATTAAGGGTACAAACTGGACTGAAATAATAGGAATGTTTCACTAAGTTTTACAAGTACAAAATTGCAATAATGTTCTTGGATTAATCCAGAAATTGACATTGAATTGGTCTTGACTGAATGTATCCAAATGAATAAATGATTCTCACATTTCTAGCTCATCTGACAAGACAGCAAGATGTGTTCTCAATCATACATACAAAGAAGGTTGGAACGTTGTTGAACGAGAAAAGTAAAATGGTATATAAGTGAAAACAAATTTGCAGGAAAATGAAGAAAGCTAGAATAAATACAGAAAGTATAATACATGGATCGGAGCAGGGCCGGATTTAGACATGTTGAGGCCCCTGGGCAGCCTTTAGTAGTGGAGGTCCACCCTACCATAGAATACTAAAAAGGTGACAATACATAGATACAACCATACATAAAGTATATTTTTCAAGGACAAAGAATCGGAATGGAAATGTACTTCGTTGATTTGAACATCATGATCAACCTGTAAGAATCTACGAAGTCAAAAGTTCCTAGAAATTATAATGATTGATAAAGAGATATAAAGATGATTGATAATGATATAAAATAGAGAATGAAATAAGACGAATATTTGTTCCACTTAACTACCTCTCACAAGTACATTTTTCCTTACAATTGTTTTTTCCATTAAATATATGTAGGCCCCTGGTTGTGGAGACCCGTGGGCAATTTCCCCTCTTGCCCCTACCTAAATCCGGCCCTGGGTCGGAGAAGGATAGCACAAAGGGCCGTTCGATGAGCTTTAATATGGAACAAATGAATCAGCACAATCTTGAACGTTTGTGAGAAATTTAGGTTACGAGTTCATTATAACAAACAATGTACAATTCAGACGATCAAATGCAGACATGTTAGTAAGAATTAAATTAGAATATTGAATTGCTGGAAACATTCACTACGTATTGACTTGACAGGAATGCACGAAAGGACCGTTAGATGCATGAGATTTAAATATGGGACAAATGAATAAGCACGATCAGAAGTTTGATGTAATTTTGCTACTTTATGTTATTAGATTATCCACATTATCTGCATAGCGAAAATGATGAATGATTAATCAATAATTGACAAATGAATGGTAACAATAGTTAATTGATCAATCTGAAATATTTCAGTACGACAATGAAGTCTTTTATAATCTATATATCTCCTTCAAAGTTGTAAGTACTTAAGAACCTAACAATAACGGAAGCCCTTGACCGCTTTTCATCAGATCAATGATCATAACTATCAATTGGGGCAACAACTTGCTCATACTGTCTTTTCGTGCGGTCACTTGTAAACAGACAGTTTTGCATGTTTTCACACACAAGCAATGCCAAAAGTTGTTTGTTTTACAAACAAGACAATGCAAGCAATAACTGGAAATAGGTTAACAACTTGCTACTCATGTCTCCTGCAGCTGAAGAATACCTAAAATACTGAAGTATAGTTTCCAACCTTTGAGTTAAGTTGAGAATTGAAAATTAACTTGTGACGTATTGTGATATCATACGTAAGATATATCAAAAACATATTCCTATATATTTCTGTGAAGACAGATTTATTACCCTTCTAGTTAGAGTGTGAGGACATGAAGTGAAGAGTACCCAAAACTCTGAAGTATGTTTTTCTTTCTTTCTCTTGAGTTCAATCTCGGTACTGGTATGAGCGGAATATCAAAACATAAAAATTTTGATAAGCAAAGCAGAACCAAACAGATCTTAGTAATGCATATTAAACAAAGAAAAACCTTCACACAATGCAACGGGGAGGGTGCGCGGGAAGAAAGGGTGAGAATCCATTATGAAATGAAATTCAATGAAAGGGGTATAGTATATCTAAACAAACTTTCAACCATCCAACACAAAGAGGAGTCGTAATGAAATGCTACACTTTCTATAGCAAGAATCAGTCGTAATAATGAGTGGAACTTGAGAAGTATAGGCCATCCTAGGAAACAGCGAATTTAAACGATTGACAATTAGGGACTTCAACACAGATGTAATGGCCCCCTGTAACGTGGTTCTAACTCTACACAAATGGGAAATGGATGAGTAGAAGTGATAGCTACAAAAGCAAACTGAGCCTCCGAAAATGTTTTTATAATACAACTGCTAACAAGTACATATTGGATTTTCTTTAAAGGAGTAATTCCATGGATTTTTATTTTCCTATATATATATATAATAACAAAGGACCATTAAAGAAAAATATTTGCGTAGACTTGACATGCCATCTTATTCTATTTTGGAGTTATTTCATTTTCAAGAGAGCACCATCGTATTAAATGGTGATCCCGTAGTGTCCAGTCTGCCAGTGTGATGTCATAATTGCAGATTCAAAACAATTTGTATGTATTTCTTTGAAAATTAATTGCCTATTTCTAAATTGTTGGAAACTTTTTGCGTTTAATTATCTAGATTATGGGGAATAATATGCACGTTATCTGCTAATGTACCTAACACTCTAAATAAACAGGGATTTGTGTTAAATATAGAAATACACAAACAAAATATTAAAAGAACATTAAACCGAAAAGTTAGGGCGCTCAAATTGCGAATTTCACAGATATATTATCCACAAAAGATCGATAAAATGTATGCCTTCATAGCCCACAAACGACGTGAAGGCAAATGTTACTTGAATATCTATATTAAAGGAATATTCCCATGGAATTTCATTTATATGTATCTTATAGAGAAAAATTTAAGAAACAGATTGGTAAAAAAATCATGTTGATATCTCATTCCTAAAAAAAAAAATTTGAATTTGAAAGATGTTCCTTGCCCGCATATAAATTACTTTTGTACTGAGTCTAAGTCATCATTATGATGCCATCCCAACACTTTCTATATTAATCCTTACGTATTTCTTTTAAAATTATTCACCAGATTTTCATAATTCAAATAAATAGAAGCTACAAGACCAGATTGGAAAACATTATTGTAAATTTTGTTCTACACTATTCTTAATAATTTTTGAAGAAAACAAATGTTTCCAATCATTTAGAAAATACAAAATTAACTTTCAAAGAAATACATAAAGAATAGTACAGAAGTGCTGTGATGACATCACAACGATGACTTACACTCAGACGAACAATCTTCTTTACGCAGACAAGAAAATCTTTAAAATTCAATAACTTCTTGTAGGAATAAAAAGTTAACTTAGTTTTTCACTAATCTCTTTCTTTTATTGTCCTCTATCGGGTATATTAAAATGAGATTGCATGGGAATATTCCTTTTAACCAGAAAATTGCTATACCTTTGGGTGCTAGAAAACATTTGATTTTTTTTTTTTTGGTGGGGAGGGACCCCTAAAAATACGCCCGCACTTTTCGATCTTTAAATGTACCGGTATTAACTCCTAAACCAATCGACGTGGTCTTTCACCGATTTGTCCTCTGTCATATAAATGAAAATAAACTTAACCAAATTATTACTTTAAAGAAAAGTTCAATAAGTGCAAAGTCATTGTCTTATATTCTTTTAACGATTCAATTTTGAAAATGACACTTTTTGAAACAACTTGACGGTGGAACACGTTCTCCCTGTTTTCTTCCTGCTCGGTCGCTCTACCGTTTAACGTATAGTACGCAATAAAATAAGGACAACAAATTCCATGATACTACACAAGAGTTAAGATATCCGTGCACTTTCTTTTGTTTGTGTATGTATTGTGTGCAAAAGAGATTAAACTAGGGAAATATTACTTCTTGAGCATCAATCCAATAAATTTACAGGTTTTTTAGAAATATGCTTACTATTTCATCGTAAAAAACAAAGGTCACTCTGAAATTTAAAAGAGGAACACAGTGCCCATAAAATTCAATAAGATAAAAACATCTATTCGCATTATAGGCAAGAAGATATACAAGAATCATATAAGGGTGAATAGACTTGATTCTTTAATTCTTATATAAGAGCTGAGTGCAGGCTAAAGGAAGACACTGAAATTGATTATAAGGTCATGGAGATCAAATACATCTAACGTCTAACTCATTCTATTTAGAAAGTGGGACCAAAACGGTGTTCTTCTCACCGAGAAGAAACAAAAACGTGGGGGAATTCAAGCATACTGTTAATATTATCATTCCATATTGTCTGGCACAAAGCTGCTTAGATCGCGGTATGATTATGATTGCCCGAACGACCAGTCCGCCACTGCTTGTATCAATATTACATCAACATGAATGATTTAAATAATTTACCTCTGTACAGATTTAGCTACCCTCTATTAAGTGAAACGCTTGATTGCGGGTATATTCATTCAATTGAGTTTGAAAGGAATAAAGAATAAATTGTTATAATTTGATAAGAACAAATGTATCTTCTCCTGACTAAATATACAGCTGATTGTGAAAATTCGCAGAAAAGTCAGTAGGAAGACGGTTGCTGTACATATTCTTTGTTCGACTGTTCGAGAGATAAAGCGCAATAATTCATGAATCAGATATGGGTTTTTTTCACAACGAAAAGTGTGTTACCTTAAGAAGTCGTAGATAAGTGGTGACAAATCAGAGTAAAGACTTTCTGGATATAATTATCAGATTACATGAATGATACGATACCTTCTGTGCTGTATAGCTTTTAATGGTGAAATTATGAAATGCATTGTTTTAATTGTAGGAATTTTGCATAATCAGATTTTGATTTCAAACTCTCTAAGACACAACAAATTGAACACTTAAGTAATTTTGCTGACATATAACCTATGCTTGAGAGCTACGAATTTGAAGGAGCTTTGAAATATCGAATGTGAAATCAGATAGACACATTTGATCTTCACAACGTGTATTAATGACGTATGTAAAAGACAAAAATAAAGAAGGTTCGTAGACAGACAGGACGCTTACGAATCGATCGATTTGATAACTAGGTGAACATGTAAATAAATAGAGAGATAAAGGTTTACCTCAAACTTTTCGATGCTAAAGAAGGAGTCATGCTGGAGTGTACATGTATGTATGTATGTGCGTATGTATGTATATGTGTCTGTGACAGACGCTTGTAAATACGATTTTTCAAGATCCGTGTGGTGGATTTATGTCATATTTAGCATATGGATGTGTTGTAGTCTGTAGATGATCCCTAATGGTTTTGGTGCTGATGTCATGAACATTTATTAGTAGGCGGAGCTAAATGTAAAATTATATTAACAAGCTTGTACACAAGATATTTCAAAACCGTGCAGTGGATTAATGTCGTACGTGGTATATGGGTGTATTGTGGTCTGCAGATGATCTCCATTATATATGGTGCTGATGTCCTGAATACTAATGAGACTAACTGTGAAATTCTGTTTATGCTCATATTTCCACAAACCCATGTCAGATTTAAATCAAACTTGGTATAATGAAGCTGATAAAGGCAAGGATAATACAGGATCCCATAAAATGTTGAGTTGTAGATTTCATTATTGTTTATGTGAGGCAGAGCCAAAAGTAACTTGTTGTAAGATTAGACAGTAAGGGTCTTCATTTGTTTGTTTCTTTAGTTCTCCACTCTCATGTAATATGCACGTATTGACCACGGAAAACACCATTAAGTTTATTACCTTTAGGGAATACCTATGAAATTGACCAACTAAGCGATATCTCACATGCACAGCTGTTTAATGAAAGGTAGCATACACTCAAGTGTAATATAAATTATGTAGGCATACCGCCAAAAGTTTATTTATTGATATACAACCCGTAATTTGGTTTAATTATTCAGATAAACATATTATGCACACACTCCCATGATAGCCGTTTAATATTCTGAATATCTCAATGAAGGACAAACAACCTTAAGAGATTTGAAAGACTAAGTCTCCAACCATTTTCCTCGTTAAATTTAGCGCACTACCGGATTATTTGACATAGGCGACGGAATCGAATACCCACTTTTTAGAAGTAGATATATGCTCCCCACCTCCCTCCACTCCAACTTTGAACTTACAAATGTATCATTTAGACACATTTTTTTTTGCAATAGGAAAATCAAATTACTGGAACAACTTTCAGATGACCACTGATAGACCTACAAATAGCCTATAGACAGTCCGGAAGCATGCCTATTATTAGTAACATTTATAACACACGAGAATATTGAAGTCATGCAGCCATATTGTTCAGATGTTGCGAGAAAATGTCATAGTTTCTAATTTACATACTTGAAATATTAACAATCATTGTGTTGAAAAACATTTGAATTTTTAAAATGGCGTTTCGCCCCTAAAAGCCTAGCTTCTATTGTCCATTTTATCTAATATTTAAAAAACGGCTTAGTGAACATATCAAACGGGAGTGGAAAAGTTGTAGCCATGACAGTAATGAAGGTATTTTCATAAGTTTCAAGTTTCCCCTAGCAAAGATATTTCTCCCAGACGTATTTTGAATATGAAAAATGTAACATTGCATAAGGCACGTTAGGATAACAGAGGATCATGGGAAATATAACAAAATGGCGGCTTCCATGTAACAAAATGTTCCATTAATCGGAACATTTATGTTCCCATTAATAGGCATGCTACCGGACTGATAGATCTACAAACATACATGACACAATTCAGAAGAGTTTTTTTGTAAGAAAACAATCATCGATCTAATTGACACAGTAATCACTTCAAGTTCATTCCTCTGTCGAAAAATACCTCAGGCATTCAACAATACTTCCATTATTTGAATTCAATTCTTACTGAGTTAGATCAACAATTCAACTAATACCTTATATACGATCTTGAAGATAGTAGATACCATCGGCAGCAAACGGAGGTGCCGTAATTATCCCACGACAAGTACAGCAACTTTATGGAAATGACGTCGACAATAAACGTTTAAGAATACACTTGTCCATGGCACCAAATGTTGTATAACAGGCCTTCAACTGTTCAGTGACAGATATCCATCATATCCCAAAGTCGCTGATATTTCAGCAAGGGATGGATCAGCATCAGGGGCGTAGGAAGGTTTCCTCCCAGAAGTGGGGTCAAGACCCCATAATTTTCCAGTTACAAGCGGAAAAATTACACTGGTAAATGAAGTTTCTATCTAAGAGTCAAATTTTCGGGAAATATATACCGTTCGATTTTCGAAAAAAAATCCTTCATTTTCTTGAAATTTTCTTCACATTTTGGAAAATTTGCCTAATTTGTGGTCAGTTGTATGAAATTTCGGGAAACTTTTTTAGTTAATAGGAAATTTTAATCAAAGTTTGCTCATTTTGGGGGAAGTGTTTGGATAATTCTCGGGCATTTTTTTGTTGTTGCGATTTTCGGGAAATTTGGCCATTTTTCTTTCAACTTTTAGGAAATGTTAAAAAATTGTCCCCAAATTCCCAAAAATCTTACTAAATTTTTCTTCAATTTTTTTTAATATGATCTTAATAATTTATCAATTTTACCTCCCAACCAGGAATTTGAAATCTTTTCAAAGAGTTTTGGCCCTGTTAGGTTGCCATCTTTAACTTATGATTAGATTTGTACGAGTTGCAACATGCAAAATTCAGTTAAATTTAGGCATATCTGTAAGCCCCAAATCCGCTTAGACCGCAGAGCTTTCTCCCCTTGACCCCACTGGACCCTTAAGCGGGTCCCTCGACCCCACGCTAATATATGTTTGGCCCCAACTTTCAAAACGTTCCAGCGCCGTTGTTACTTGACTACTTCACTGCAGACGTCTGAAGATAACACTCCGTTTGAATCCTTTATTCTGTGATGGACTTTATGAAGACTGTAAAGTGTAGTCTCTTTTGTCAAATTGTGAATCTATAAATTTCTCCTCATTAGATAAAGCTTAAGTCAAGGAAGTATTGAAAAGAATTTGTTAGAAAACCGGCTCATAATCATGTGTCAAGGACTTTTGACATCAATGAAAACTAGTTTTTCAATTCACTAAAACTTGGATTCTGTAAAACTTTTGTCGTGACAAAATACTTGGATGAATGACCTTTTCTTTAAGTTTTATGCCTTATTTAATTATTCCTATGGCTCGTCACTGAAGGGAACGGATTCAGAATATTGGTGACTTCGTTACGTTCTAGATCAGTGCACGCACTTTGAATATCTTCGTTTAAAGATTTATTTACTGGCGTGTAGATTCAAAATCGCATAGTAAGGTTTGGACGTATCTATTCCCTAAAACGAAAACATTATTTTTATCAAGCTTACGCTCTGTCAGTCACGTGTTGCCATCGGTTTAAGCGTATGTTGTATACAAACTTCGATGTAATGCATGGATGAAACTACCAGAAGGAAATAAATCCCCGTGACCAGTGGCGTGGTGGGTCATGTTTCACTAGGGGGAGGGGCAAGAAAATTTTGGCGCCCCCCTCCCCTTCCCACAAAAAATAGCTCATGACAGTAAAAGGTCAGCACATAGAAGTAAATAGGCGTGAACCGTTTAGGAAATTGCTTAAAATCAGTGTTTCGATTATAGGAACCGTCACCTAGGAACGGGTCCAGGGGGACGAAGCCTCCGGAAGCACTGCTTTGGTCAAATTGAAAAATAAAATCTTAAAGAAAAATTTTGGAAAATGAAAGGATTTTCCTGAAAATGAAGAAAATCTCCCGAAAATGAAGGAAATTTCCCCAAAATTGAAGAAAAACTTCCCAACAATTAAAAAACAATTTCCCCAAAATTGAAGAAAACTTCCCAAATAATGAAAAAAATATCTCGAAAATGAAGGAAATTTCACGAAAATGGAAACAATTTTCATAAAAATAAAGGAAAGTTCCCGAAAATATAGGAAATGTCCCGAAAAATGAAGAAAACTGCCCAATATTGAAGAAAATTTCCATGACTGTTCAACAAAATGAAGAAAATAACCCGAAAATTGAAGAAAACTTCCCAAATAATGAAAAAAATATCCCGAAAATGAAGCAAATTTCACGAAAATGGAAGCAAATTTCACGAATGTGAAGGAAACTTTCCGAGAGTTGCAGGATGGCAGGAGATTTCCCAGAAATTGAAGGAGATTTCTATAGATTCTATAGGGCGAATGCCGCAAAGCCCTGGTGGAGACACAAGTTTCGCAGAAAGCCCTACGTTTGTCATGGTTTTAATAAAAGAAAAGAGCTTTAAAATGTGTCACATCTATTGGCCGAAGCTGCACGTTAAAAAAAGGAAGGAATCTCTGCATTTTTCGCGATTTTCAGAGCAGAAAATTGCTTAAATTGTGTCAAATCCAGGGCCGACGTCCTAGGCGCCAAAGGGGGAGAAGCCGCAGGAAGCTGGTAGCGTTTTTTGAGCGTGATTTTGGTAGCAGAAAATTGCTAAAAATCGTGTCAATTTTGAACTAAAGCTAGTTAAAAGGAATATTATTTTGGAACAAGTGTTCAAATGCAGGATCCCATTGACTTTAATATGTGTCTTTAGTTGGGGTCTAGAAATGGTTTTCATGTTTCTGATGTAAGAATAAAGCTTTGAGAAAAAATATTTACAACGTTGAGAATAAAACGTAGGTAAGAGTATATTTTCATAACAATTTTTGCGCCCCTGTGAGCATTCGGCGCCCTCTCGAGAAGCTTCTAACAGCTGTATTCAATAAAAATTGTTTGCCCTTCATGGCAGGAGCAGATATTAAATATTGCCGACAAACTATCGCCATGCATCGGTTTCTGTCCGAGCGCGAAACCCAGGGGCCCGCTCGAGTGGTCTTTTCTGTGTAAAATTCATGCGCTTTTGGTTTGGTTAGTTCGGTTTGTTGATGTTTAACGGTACCGCGACAGTCAAGAGTCAAATGTGCCAAGAGGGTGTTAATAAATTATGGTGTAAGATTTGGGATAGTGAGGAAAGGAAGGTTTGTAAGGGAGAAAAGGGGGTGTGGGGTGGGTGGGACAGAAAGAGAGAGAAAAAGGGGGAAGAGAAAGAGAGAGATAAAAGGAGGAAAGTAAGGTTAGGTATAGAAAGGTAGAAGGGGGAGGGGGAAGTTAAATGTGGTGGAAGAGGTTGTTGTGGAGGAAGTTGATAATATTTAAGGAAGAATTGTTTTCGAAAAGGTCCGAGATTGAAGATAGTGAGGAGAGAAGAGATCAGGAGTTCTGGAATAAGGGACAGGTTACGAAGATATGCTTGATGGAGAGATCAGTGTTACAAGTAAGCAGAGAGGGGTAGGGGAGCCGGATAAGAGATGGGAGAGAATGAGAGAGGAGTGGTCGAGACGGATGCGGGTGACAACGATGTCTTCCCTGCGGTTGCGACTATGCAGAGGGGTGTTGGTCCCGACTTTGCGTTTGATGGTGTGGAGTTTGTTACTGATTCCAGGAGTTTTGCCAGGTTTTTTGACATAATTGGAGATGGAGAGACGGAGGTCTGAGTGTGGAATAAGAAAAGGAGAGGCGATGTTTGACACAGCTTTGTTGGCGGCTCTGTCGGCTCTCTCGTTGCCAGGGATGCCGACATGGCTGGGAATCCAGAAGAAGATAATATTCTTTCCTAAGAAGGAGAGAGTGTGGAGTTTGTTGAGGATTTGTAGATTGAGAGGGTTGGGCCAGAGCATGTTGGAGATGCCAGTGAGGACGGATTTAGAGTCAGAGAAGATGACAAAACGGGGGCGGAAAGAGAGCTCTTTGAAGTTTAAGGCTAGGAGGATGGCTTTCAACTCGGCAGAGTAGATAGAGGTGTCATCGGGTAGTCTTAAGGAGAGGGTGAGGCCGGGACAGGCGGCGGCGGCTGCAGAAGAGCCTTCCCGTGTAGAGCCGTCGATGAAAAGGAAGAAGTAGTCGTGGAAATGTCTACTGAGTTGGCAGTATTTGGAGTGGAAGAAGGCTGGGATGTGAAGAGCTTTCGTGAAGGAGGAAAGACCAATGTACACCTTGGGGGGTGAATAGTTCAGGTGGGTGTAGGTGGGATGGTGTATCTGGAGATCGAGAAAATGTTGATAATAGCTTTGGAAAAGTGGGAGTGCATCCGAATCCCGAAAGGTGGAGGGATGTAATTGTTTGTTGAGATTGAAGAGGTTGGTGAAGGAGAGAGAACGGATGGAATGGAAGCAAGGGTTGCGTGGATCAGTGAGGATGCGGAGAGCAAAGGAGAGGCCGGCCTTCGTGCATCGGAGGTCGAAGGGGAGTTCATTGGCCTCGACGTAGAGACTAGTGATAGGGGAGGTGTGGGTGGCGCCAAGGCAAACGCCTTAAGGCAGTGTTCTCAGTGACCTCCAGGTGTTTCAAGTAAAATTTATGGGCGCAGGCGAAGATGAAATTGCCATAATCCAGCCTGGATCTGAGAAGCGAGCGAAATAAGGTGAGCAGAGTAAACCGGTTTGCTTCCCAGTCAGTGCTTGAGAGGACCTTGAGGAGATTGAGGATTTTGTGGCATTTTGTTTTGAGGGAGTTGATGTACATGTGGGGAAGATAAGAAAGTTTGAAGTCCAGAGTGATTCCGAGGAAGCGAGGACTGTCTTTACTGGAGATTATGGAATCTTTGAGGCGGAGATTTAGGCGGAGGAAAAAAAGACTTGCTGTTGTCAAAGTGGATGAGAACAGTTGTGTCTTTTGAGAAGTTGAAACCGTTGTAGTCGCGCCACTGAGCCAGACTATCCAGACAGTGTTATAGGTTATTTTGGAGAGTATGGAAGCATGGAGAAAATGAGTAGATAGTAAAATCGTTGACATAGAGAGAGCTTTTGATGTAGGGGGTAAGAGTTTTGGTGATGCTGTTAATTTTGAGGATAAAGAGAGTGCGGGACACCCAGATGTTGGGTGTACCTTTGAGAGTAGGTGTTACCGATGCATACTCGGAAGTGGCGGGAGTGGAGAAAGTTAAGGATGAAGGTGGGAGCCTCTGAGGCCAGAGGAGTGGACGTCCTTGAGGACACCATACCTTCACGTTGTGTCGAAGGCCTTTTCGAGGTCCAAGAAGATAAAGATAGCGTGATTATTTTTGATGAAGGCTTCGCGGATAAAGGTGTCAAGTTTGAGGACGTGGTCCAGGCAGTTTTGGTTTTTTTTAAACCATTTTGAGTGGGGAGAGGAAGGAGCTCCTCTCGAAGTACCAGCAGAGTCTGTAGTTGACCATACGTTCCATGATCTTACAGAGGCAGGAGGTAAGAGCAATGGGTCTGTAGTTTTGGGGTTGGGTCTGTCTTTGTTCGCTTTGGGGATTCAAGTGATGATGGCCTCTCTTTAAGTAATGGGGAAAGAATTTGAGGACCACAGCTTATTGTAAATCTCGAGGAGTATTTCGAGGGAGTTTCTGGAGAGATTTTTGAATAGATTGTGTGGATGCCGTCAGGGCCTTGAGAGGAGGACCCGGATTTTTTAAGGGCGGACGAGAGCTTAAAGAAGGTGAAAGGGAGATTGTAGTTTTCTTGATTATTGGACTGAAAGTTAAGAGGATTCTTTTCACCCTCTATTTTCTGTTGGCGAAAGGAGTGAGAAAGATCGTCATTTGAGGAGGTATTGGCAAAAGTGGAGGCTAGGCAGTAGGTGATGTCTTTGAGGTCGGTGATTTTGGTATTCTTGTGGATGAGGTGAGACATGTTGTTGGAGGAGCTTTTCCCTTTGAAGTTACAAATCATATTCCAGAACTTGGAGGGGGCGATCTGGATATCTAGGGACGAGACATAGGTTTCCCAGAAGACTGTTTTGCTGAGTTTAATGGTCTTCTTGGCTTTGACTCTGAGGATGCGAAAGTTGTCAAGGTTTTGGGGTGTGGGGTGGCTTTTGAAGAGGAGGGCTTTGTTCTTGAGGGAGATGGATTTTTTACAGTCGGTGGTGAACCAGGGTTTGAAGTTCTGTGGGGTGAAGATGGAAGTGGGGATAGTGAAATTGGCAACCTCCAAGAGTTTGGAGGTGAAGAGTGAGACGGGATGATTGGAGAGGAGAATGTCATTAGTGATGGAGACGTTGCACAGAGTGGAGTAGAGGCCTCAGTCTGCGTGCTGGAATCTCCAGTTTGTTTGAAAGAGGTGAGACAGAGAGGTTGGGGTGGAGATGTGGATGGGGAAATTGTTACTCCAGCAGAGTGAAGGGTGAACCCTCCAGTCCGAGAAGTCAACAAAGAGCGAGGTGTCGCAAATGGAGAGGTCGAGGTTGGTGAAAGTGCCAGTACCTGGGTGTAAGTAAATGGGGGAGGGTGGTTCACGAGATTTTCAATGTGTTTCCCTCTGAGAGTAGAAGTAGAGGGCCCCCAAATGGGGTTGTAAGTGAAGGGTGAACCCTCCAGTCCGAGAAGTCAACAAAAAGCGAGGAGTCGCATACGGGGAGGTCGAGGTTGGTAAAAGTGCCAGTGCCTGGGTGTAAGTAAGTGGGGGAGCCGTCCTTACGGAGGCAAAGATTGTGGTAGTTCGCGAGATTTTCAATGTGTTTCCCTCTGAGAGTAGAGGTAGAGGAACCCAAAATGGGGTTGTGAGCGTTGAAATCACCTGCCAGGATGAAAGGCTAGTGAAGTTGGGAGATGAGATCGTCAAGGTAAGAGGGGGTAAAGGGGAGTTGGGGGTGTAAAGACTGCAAAAAGTGATGGTTTTGTATAGGGTCACGAGACGGCAAGTAGCCTGAAGGTCAGATTGGATAGGAATGTGGTTCGAGGGGATATCAATTCTGTTGTAAATAGAAGAAGCGCCAGAGGCCTTTTGGGTGATAAATTGGGATCCCGTGTACCCTGGAATAGGGATGGAGTCTGGGGAAGAGAGGAAGATCTCCTGTAGGCAGAGAATGCTGGGGTTGAAAGTAGAGATCAGAAGTTCGAGTTCTTCAAAGTTGGCGGAGAGACCGCGACAATTCCATTGTATGATTAGATGACGAGAGGGAAGGACCCCTGAGGTAGGCCCGAATCCGGAGGGGGTTGTCCGACCTCCATGTCTTGAAGGGGGCTGTGATCGATGAAGGAAGGTCAAAGAGAAAGAAAGCTTGATTGAGGAGTCTCCCTTGTCACTGAGGGGTGATCTGGGGGAGCTGTGGAGATGGTGTTTTGAGTTGGGAAGGTTTGGCTTGGTTTGGTTCAGTGAAGGGGTTCTGTTGGTGTTAAGTTGGTTTTTTGGTTTGGGCGGTGGGGGTAGAGGGTAAGGATGCGGAAGTTTGGGGTAGTCCATGACGGTTGGCAGGAGATCTGTGGTTTTTTTGTGGGTTGTCTCTGGTTATTCGACATGTTGAGGAGGTCTTATGAGAGTTAAGATATATATTTTTTTTTAAGGGAAGGGGGGGGGGGTCCTAATGAAAGGATTTTGGACTACAGATATGGAATATTATTTGCTCAATAGTATAAGAAAAAGTTATTGACCAACACGTAAATTTTCCCAGGGCCTAATGTTTTTTTTTTTCAGGACGATTTGGCTCACCTTTTAAACTTAAATTGATTTCCCCATTTACACCTCTTCTTGAGTATTTTGAGAAAAAGATACTGTTGCATTAAACAGCCTTCTTTAGAACCTTCTATGAAGCCTTCCCATCAAAATCTTACAACATAATGGATATCCTTCAGACAATTTGTCCATAGCAAATGAGGATTCTTCATATTATATTATTATGCTGTTAAAATCAGGGTCCTGATCATCCTATATGGTCATTGCGAAATAATAGGTTGCAATGTTCTATGCTGTAAGCTACGGTGATGCTGTGGAAGGCCTACATCTTACAGTGTATACTGTGACCCTTAGAATCATCACATATTCATGAGGTCATTAGAGTGTAATCATCCCACGAATGTATATATACATATATATATATATATATATATATATATATATATATATATATATATATATATATATATATATATATATATATATATATATATATATATATATATATATATATATATATATATATATATATATATATATATATATATATATATATATATATATATATATATATATATATATATATATATATATATATATATATATATATATATATATATATATATATATATATATATATATATATATATATATATATATATATATATGTATATATATATGTATGTATGTATATATATATATATATATATATATATATATATATATATATATATATATATATATATATATATATATATATATATATATATATATATATATATATATATATATATATATATATATATATATATATATATATATATATATATATATATGTATATATATATATATATATATATATATATATATATATATATATATATATATGTATATATATATATATATATAAATATATATATATATATATATATATATATATATATATATATATATATATATATATATATATATATATATATATATATATATATATATATATATATATATATATATATATATATATATATATATATATATATATATATATATATATATATATATATATATATATATATATATATATATATATATATATATATATATATATATATATATATATATATATATATATATATATATCAACATATATACAAATGTACCATTAAAAACATTTTATAATACCTTAGACCAACTATGGAACATCCTAATTTTAACTAAAATTCTTAATATTTCCATTGAAACGGTAGCATCAAACAAATCCACATGCTTTCCATACTCCGAATTACCACCATTTCATCATTTAAAATATCTATCACTTTTGTAAATATCTCTATTCATCATTTGTCAAGTATGTCAGAGTCTCATGGTTCAAATATACTCATTATTAATGCTCCGAGGATTTATTTTCTTCTCCATTAATTGCCCTTTTTTTTCAGCTTTCGGAAGGAACAGATATGCTCATCATAAACAATTAATATTGCTTTCTGTATATCGAATATGAGAGATCTAATGTCAATTCGTGTTGAAAAAAAGATTGTTTTTAAATGCGTTTAAGCCTGAGTGGGCATGTTTGCCTTAATGAAAAATCCAAGAAATATGACCTGAATGGACTGAAGACCAATTTCTAAGGGTTTTTTATTTTTATTCCTGTCAAATTAAGATTTAATTTTACGCACTCTGATCAAAGGGTCATTTAAAGTTTAACCTGGAGACACAGTGCAATGTAATGTACTATTGATCACATTGCGTAGTCAGTCCAGTCCACGCCCCCGAACGGGGGATCTCCAGATTGGAAGATGTTTGTCATCATAATCCACAATGCATCTTTCCAAATCAAATCGCTCTAAAAAAACACATAAAGGTTAAGTAGGTCAAGCCAAAGGTAGGAGAATGCATCCAAAATAATCAAATAGTATTGGTGTAACAGAACAATGAAATTATTTTCTTTATTTTCACCAGCGCAATTTTGAATTTCACCAGCGAATTTTAAAGTAATCTTTAAAAATCTATTTCAGTATTTTTTGAACAGAAGATTTTAAAATTTTGATCATCAGCAAAAGCTGAAATTATACAGTGATATTAATTCCGATATCATTTCCAAAAAATACAACTTTAGAATTATAGAATTTGACAGTGAAAAAAAAAATAACGGCTAAACTTATTAGCAACAATTTAAATTATGGTCACTGCGATAATTTCAAGACATTATCTACGATTCTTTGATTTCTTAAATCATTATGCAGCCTTTTTTTCGATTTTCTCGATCAAAAATTTTAAAAAGCAAATACATTGGGAGAAAGGCAGATGGTCGTCCACATACTGCTTAAAAAAATACATTGTCCAAATCACAAGGGCTAGAATAATAATTAGAATGGTTTTCAAAAAATAATATGTTTATCGTATCGCAAGGAATAGTTAATCAAGAGATAAAAGAAAATTAAATGTAGTCGGCTTCTGTTTGTTAAACCAATTTAGGAGCACATTGTAACAACTCTGAAAGGTATCAGAGGAACCACTGAGATTTGATTTTTTAACTAAATTTTATTTCGTTGCTTACTTATTGCTTTTGTTTGACTGAAGTTGGATTTAACTTTGATTTACACATACACATATGGACACTTACATGTTCACTACAGGTGATAGATTTTCGATGATAAAAAGAACCACTGATCAATCCAATCTAATCAAATTGTTGATTTTTCATTGAAGTTGAAATACCCACTAATCAGTCCGGAAAGAAAAAAACCTTCATTTTACAGATCCCCAGATCCTTATGTGAATCATATTTAACGTTGAAATCTTGGACGGATCCTCAGATTCTTATATGAACCATAATTAATGTTTAAATTAAGGATGTTTTAGGTTTACATTTCGATTTTGAGAAAATATGGCTTAAATGGCTAGATTTGCTAATCAAAATCTTTTTTTGAGTGAGACTGAAAATGTATACACTTAAACTTCCATTATTACAATTATTTTCTAATTGACTTTGAAATATAATTCACCCCAAAAATCTAATATTGCTGATCATTATTGATTTACTTGGAAAACAAAGCGTGTTATAGGATCTTAGGTAATTCTTTGTTCTAGAATCCCTAAATGTAAGGAATATCCAGGGATACCCAGTAATCCTTTAAATTAAGAAATACCCAATAGTTGTTAAAAATCAAGGTTTCACTCGGCTGTTATTCTCATTTATAAAGGAACTGGTGTGGATGAAAAGTATACAATATTCACCAATTGCCTTTTCTTTCACAATATTCACCAATTGCCTTTTCTTTCATATCTTTCTAATTAAACCTTTTTAGTCAAAAAATCATTAAAAAACAGCTGCCTACGAACTTTTTCTAGACCAGCCTGGTGACCATCGACACTTGATTTACTAAGTTATGTAAGGATACGGATGGTTAATAAATTATATTGCTTTAGGATTGAGGAGGTCGAGATTGTTTTTCGCTTACGTATACTCTAGAGACGGTAAGTGCGAAATCACTCTATAAGCGGACACTTATCGAGACCCCTAAGTGAACTACAAGACGTATGCGTGAATGCAAATTCAGGCTCTAATTACTTACTAATAAAATGACGGTGTGTCCTATATATGTGATGTCATCAAAGGTCTGAAGAAAGTAAGAACGTCCTATGGAGAGAAAGATGGACTTGCTTGCATGGTGCCATGAGACGTCTGTTAGGTCAAAAGTCGTGAGTTTTTCTTTGGGAGTGTTAGGAATGATAGACCTCTTTAAACCGGAATCGGCAATTTTCAGAAAATCAATTTAAAGGATGTCACATGGCCGAGATTCACATGTCCATAATGGACAAATTGTATACTGGGAAATCTTATTGACGAACCAAATACTGGGGAAATCTTATTGAAATCAAAGAATGGGGTATTCTTTACCGTCTACACAGTTAACCCTTCTAAGTTTCCAAATAGGTCACGCCCACCATAGCAGCACGGTAACTATGTGGGGCAAACAAACCTCAAATCCGCAATCGTGCATTATCATTGCATTAAAATTTAGATGTTCGCGAGGCCTGCCGCAAGCTTTCAATTCATTTATGGCACTTCTTCTGATCTTTTGAGTTTTTAGCAAAAGGATGACACAATTCATGTTTGCTAACTGTTCTGGGTAATAGCAATCAGATTTACAAAGCCCGCAGCGGGCCCGTAAGCGCACTTTTTGTTCACCATTTTGCCGTCACTCAGTCTGTGTGTGCAGAAATTTGTTTTGCACAGTAAGTTGCATTGACTACATGAGTGCGCGCTGTTAGCTAACTGTACTCTACCAGTACCGCGTAGGATGTTTGCCCCCCCCCCCCTCCCCCCTCACTTACTTACGCAGATTTGTTTGCAATGCAAAATCATGCGGTGATTGCTTAAAACAAGCTGGCAATCATTAAACCCAGAAAAGTTAATTCACGCACGGTATAGACCTATTCAAACCGCTGAACGTGAAAAATCAGAGTACTTTAACCACTCAAATGCTGGAGGAACTTTTCCTTTGTTTCCCAACTAATCAGGTGCAGGTTTGAGGAAGAAAATGTAAGCAGCAATACGCGCGCGTAATTCCTTCATGTGTATAACGCATGTATGATACTTGCGCTTGAAAACAGTTTTTTTCATACGCTTGGTCCCATACCGTGCGTTAATTGTGCAGACGGCCAAGATTCCTCCAGTATTTTATTGGTCAATAAGATTCCTCCAGTATACGATTGGTCCATTATGGACAAGTGAATATCGGTCATGTGACATTATTTAAATTAGTTATCCGGAAATTGCCGATTCAGATTTGAAAAGGTCTATGGGACCAAGCATATGAAACATGCTTTCCAACGCTCATCATACATGCGTTATACATGAAAGTAATCTTGTTTTACCTCTAGCATCTGCATCTGATTGGTTGAGTAACAAGGAAAAATTCCCCATGTAGTGCATTGGTCGAAGTACTAAGGTAATCATGTTCGGCTTAAATCAGTTTGCAAAAGGTCTATAGTTCTTAGCTTTTAATCAATATACCAGAAAATATATAACTACATTTCATATGAAGAATTATTTTTGATATCATTCTCTTAAAGTTAAATTTTGTGCCAAAATATGTAACAACAGATCTGTTTTCGATATATACCATATTGTATGCATATCATTTACAGCTGTATAAAACAGCAACATAACCAATTCCCAATGGTATTTCGAGGCAACAAAAATTATACAGTTAAAATAACATTTTGATCACAGTCGAATTTGTTTTTCAAATCTGTACCACTGGATCTTATATCTATACCACTGGATCTTATATCTATACCACTGGATCTTATATCTACATCACTGGATCTTATATCTATACCACTGGATCTTATATCTATACCACTGGATCTTATATCTATACCACTGGATCTTATATCTATACCACTGATCTTATATCTATACCACTGGATCTTATATCTATACCACTGGATCTTATATCTATACCACTGGATCTTATATCTATACCACTGGATCTTATATCTATACCACTGAATCGTATATCTATACCACTGGATCTTATATCTATACCACTGGATCTTATATCTATACCACTGGATCTTATATCTATACCACTGGATCTTATATCTATACCACTGAATCGTATATCTATACCACTGGATCTTATATCTATACCACTGGATCTTATATCTATACCACTGGAAATTATATCTATACCACTGGATCTTATATCTATGTAGGGTATCTGCATTATCTTAGAGAATAATAGTTTTTTGATTGAAAAGGTTTAGATATGTAATGTAGTTGCTACGTAGTGATTTGTCAATGAAAAACGACATTGCCGGTAATCTTTTAACGAATTATCAAATTCAAAACATGGAACTTGAACTTATTGAGTTATATCTAATGGGTTCCTCAATGTACACTCTCCAATACAGAAATCCAGCACAGGAATGCAGGAAGTACAGAAAACAAGAGCACTGATAATGGTGTTGATGAAAATACAATCCTAATTGTATCTAACTAGTTTTCCACAGCTTGAATAAAAGTGTGGTAAGAGTTCAATTGTTTGTTTCATTTTATGAAAATGATGATCCGCGAATTGTGATATTAATTGATTATTGATGCATAGATTTAAATGCAAAATAAATCTATGTTGACTCGTTTGGAAAGAAGTAGAAAACATCGTCACTGGTGACTGGCAATACCTTACCTTGAAAGCAGGTGTGATTAGATTACAAAACAAAACCACCAGTCACCACAATCTATACCAGATACTATTCAACCGATTTTAATTATATTGTAATTGCACTGACCGTAATCGTTTCAATCTGGTTTATTGTTGTTGAGATATCATGCGGAACCGTAAGTACACCTTTATCAGTATATGATAGTATTGTTCTCACAAGCGTTTTTTTCAAGATTGGTTAGAAGTAGAAAACTAGTGTGTTCGTGTCTATAAATTACTTCTCCTATAGCCGACCAAATTAGAACTAATTATATCCCGCATAGGTTCACAATGACTACTAGCAAATTTCGAAATAAAAAATTTGTCTTAAACTTACCACAATATAATAGTGTTGTGATTCTCTTTAATTTTTCGCAGTCATTAAGTATTTACTTAAAGACACTTTCCAAAACACAAAAAACGTAAAACCTAGTTTTGTCTTCGTGCTTGTAATCTCTCTTGCATTCTTGAATACACCTCCAAAAGATGTTTTCTTCCTCTAAAACTGTACACTCGGAATTGCACCATAAGAAATCAAATCATTAATTGAACGTTACAAATAGTTTATTCTGAACGGAAAGAATAAGCTTCCAACAAGTTGTAGCGAATCGATTGAAGTGGAAGCCGTGATTTGGATATCAAACTCTGCGAGAAGTCTTTTAATTTAGAATAGCTTTTGTGCATTCACTGACACGAATCAATAGCAGCATGTTCACAGGAAGGCATCTCATAAGCTTGTAAGTCAAGTATCACATACACCTTGGACAAAGATTTCGTCTTGTGTGAATGGTATGCCTATAACCTTTGAGTAGATTCGATGCAGCATTATAACTCAAGTGAAAACTACATTTTTATTTGAAGCTTTTTCAAGTAGTCTTATCTATAACGTAATAAAGTGATTCAATATCGAAATGGTGTTGGTTGAAACAGAGATATGTTACTTTAGCTACGGTAATATCTCCCTAGCTGCAAAGTTCCTTTCATCAGTTTGAATTTTCAAAGTACAAAGTATAAGAGTTTGTTAGGTGTCTTCTTTGTAGTTGGTTATAAGTAAGTCAGGTGGTCACATTTACTTTGGACAAAGATTTGGTCTTTGAGTAGCTTTGATGCATCATTATAACTCAAGGGCAGATGCACTCGTTTGATAGTCTAATTCATAACGTAAGAAAGGGCAGTGCAGCGTCAAAATGATAAGAACTGCTTTGGTAAAGTTCCTTGCATCAGTTTATATTTTCAAAAGTACAAAGTATAAGAGGCTGATGGTGGGTGTCTTCTGGGAATTTGTTTATCAAAATAGCGGAGCATTTGATTATGAATAAAGCTTTTGATTTTTATAATAACCATTAAATTCTCCATATACGGAATCTTTAAATAAACGTTACAATTATTTAAAGCATTAGTCCAGTGGTCAAGCATGTTCATCTTATATGAAAGAGGATTTCAAAAGAAACAAAGTGGTGAAGAAACCATTCAATACTTTAATTCTGAAAAAAAGAGTAACTTATGAATTATTTTAGAACATATCAATATATGCAATTGTATGATGTGTGAAATGTCATAACAAACTGACAAACCGGTATTTTGTGATCATTCATTTCGAAATATAAGTAGGTGAACATACTAAACATGTCTTCTTCATTTAGATGTATTATGATTTCAAGGAAAACTATTTGTCGGATATGCTAATTCTTCAGTAGTATAACGCCACTACTTGGTAAAATGTTTAATCGAACGTTTTGAATCAATTTTGAACCATCGAACCTGACGGTCCTCGGGTGAGGGCGGATAAGTCCAAAAACCTGAAATTGGTTCAAAACATTCGATTAATCATTACACCGAGTAGGGGCCCTAGGGGGTTGCTAGTATTTGCAGTAGTTGTGACGTTATATTAGATAGTAGTATTAAGTTTCCGCCCAACCATCCGGGGGTCTCGCTTATATAGATGTTGTCACTTGTACATTTGAGACACATTCATAGTTTTCTTCCTTATTCAGATTGTATCCTTATTCAGATTGTATACTTCCTTGTCTGTGATGTCATTTAATCCAGGGATAGTTATATTCATGTATAGTTGAGCTGATCACGCCCGGAAACAAACATAAACCTCACTTTCACGTAGTGAGATGTAGATGGTTATAATAGCACAGGTGCGTTTTTTTTTTTTTTACAGTGTACGTAAAAAGGAAAGGTTTTTTTTTTTCTTAATTTATATTTTTAGTCTTAGTTTTTGATTTATTTTTTATCAAGGATTGTGATCGAGGAGTGAATTTTCTTTGTCACAGAAATGAGTTGCTTAAGTAAGTGCAACATGTGATAGTCATTCAAATTAGATTAACATTCCCCTTCAACGGCAGACACCATCTATAACTTTCGTGTCAATTGTTTTTTTTGTTTTTTTTTGTTTTTTGGGGGGGAAACATTGGTGTGACTATGGGGGGACTGGGTCCAGACCCTTGTACCACACACCTTTTGGACCTTGATATCCAGTGTCAAAGTTGGACCCGCCCTTCCCTCAAAAACACTTTTATGACGCTGGACACATCACTTAGGTAAGGAGGTAACGAATATCTATCTGCCGGTTTTGCAAGAATTTACAATGTATATTTGAATCTATAAATAGATAGATAGTGAGATTCAATGTCGCTGAGAGGATCGTGGACCTGTCCTGCCCTCTTTCCGGTACTACGAAGCATCATGCATGCTATGGACTTGGTATCACTTTGTATCAAGCTTAAATGAATGAAGAAGTATCATACGACCAACATTTTGAATTGTTTATCTTTTGTTAAGTGCCAATGAGCTTCATCTTGTCCATCGGTGTCGATGAAGACAATTGACACATCCCCGACTCATCGGCGGTGAGTGCGCATGAGGTCATATGCACTTACGCGCTGGGAACATTCTGCCACACAATACACACCAGCTATCGTCCACCCTCCCCAATATTTTATTCCGCCGGTTCATATTTTAATCAGCCGGTTCATATTTTTATTCGTCGATTCAGATTTTAATCCGTCGGTTCAGATTTTAATCCGTCGGTTCAGATTTTAATCCGTCGGTTCAGATTTTAATCTGTCGGTTAAGATTTTAATCCGTCGGTTTAGAATTTAATCCGTCGGTTCAGATTTTAATCCGTCGGTTCAGATTTTAATCCGTCGATTCAGATTTTAATCCGCCGGTTCAGATTTTAATCCGTCGGTTCAGATTTTAATCCGTCGGTTCAGATTTTAATCCGTCGGTTCAGATTTTAATCCGTCGCTTCAGATTGGTGCCGTCTGTTCAGATTGGTGCCGTCGGTTCAGATTGGTGCCGTCGGTGCAGATTAGTGCCGTCAGTTCAAATTGGTGCCGTCGGTTCAGATTGGTGCCGTCGGTTCAGATTGGTGAGGAGAGAGAAAGAGAGAGAGAGAGAGAGAGAGAGAGAGAGAGAGAGAGAAAGAGAGAGAGAGAGAAAGAAGGAGAGAGAGAGGGTGAGAAAGAGAGAGAGGAGAGAGAGGTGGGTGTCGGAGGGCACGTGATACAGAAACGGATCGGTTCATTTTAAAAGTTTGACAACATTTGCACAATTAAGTTTATAGTAAATTGTTGAAAACCTTTCTTTAAGACAACCCATATTTTTCAAAACGTGACGATAAACCTAACCATGTACAAACGTAAACAATAAAACATTATATTTCCACATTATACATTCTCATGACTTTCGTGTTTTTTATATGTATTATATCTCTCTTTGACATGAATTTTGACTTGTATAATGCACCTTCTTACTACACTGTACTATGCGTTGTGATATTTTTTCCCTTGAAATGCTAATTTTGCGAGAGCTTCCAGGGCCTTCTCCCCTTGTACCACTACCAGAGATTCACCCTGGACCCCACCAGGGGCCCTTTAGCGGGCCCCTACACACCACGCCAACAAGTCGAGCGCTATGCTTTTTGATTTTGTATACGGTGTATTATGGCTCTCTTTCAAATGAATTTTGACTTGTATAATACGCCTTCTTACTATACGTTATAACATACTTTTCTGCCCTTAAAATGTTAATTTTGCGAGAGCTTCCGGGAGCTTCGCTCCTGGACCCCACCAGGGGCCCTTAAGCGAACCCACGCCCACAAGTCGAGCACTTTGCGCTCGAAGTGACACTTTCGGTGTCACCTCAACTACACCACTAAATATCTTGTCGGTTCAATTCAATTCTCCGCCGCCCCTCCCACCCCTAATACGAAAATCCTGGATACGCCACTTAGTACACATACATTTTTTCTCAGCTTTTCAAAATTCGGTATGCCACAAACACAGATGTGAACCATTTTCCTTTGAAACGTTGAAACGTAGCATATCGCTCTCAAACCGCAGTCATTTTAGAGAGTCATGTGTAAAGAATACAATTCTGAAATACGTGGGTGAGAACTGATTGTGGTTCAAAGTTCTTTACTGTCCTAGGAGTACACTTAGGGTGGAAAGTTGGAAATCACTACTATAGATACGAATGGTACTGCAACATGTGTTCAATCAAGAATTTGTCATTTTCAGCAATTCTTTCAGACAGAAGAAAATACTAGAACATCAGTGATGTAGTAGCTCAACATATATTTTGGAGTGGGTATTCTTGCACATATTGTTTGAGCATAGGCGGGATTTGGGGGAGCAAGGGGGTACTTTCCCACCTTTACTTTTGTCTAAATGGGTACTTTTGTATGGTGATGTGATGTATATTTGCGTGATTTTGTGACCCCATCCCCCAGACACACACACGCACACACTCATACACACGTTTGACTTTCCCCCCACTTTCCGCTTATGGGTTTGAGATCGGGGAGCCAGGATGGTGACAATTATCCGTCGCGCAAATAGGTGAAAGGCTTATTTTGAAAATTGCTGCATGCTTAGAAAATTATTGGAGGCATACCCCCTCCCACCACGGCCCTCAGTGTCGGTACCCCTGGTAAAATTACATGCTTTAATTGTGTCAAATAAATGCTAAATGTGTGTAACAACCTCTTAGATCATGTAGTATTTGTGAGTGAGTGGATTTATATTTGTTTTCAAGCTTCAAGAATGACCTAGAATAATTTGATATAAGTTTCAAGAGGGCGCCTCCAGAATGGTCCGCCCTCAACTTTCAAAAGGGTATCTCCTGCCCCCGTCCGTACAATTTCAAAAGGACACCTTCTTCCCCCTTATTATATGACCAAGGGCAGCACCCCTCCCCAAAATTCCCACAGGCCCCCAGGACTCAAGCTGCCCCACTGCGTATTGGAGCTTTAATATTGTTTGAATATGTGAAAACTGTTTTTCAAGTAAGCCTAAAAAACTTAAGCCTCAACAGTAATATGATGCAATTTATATTATCAATGTTTGCTTTTGAGTGAGATTGAAATCATAAACAGAGTACTAACAGCAAAATAGTGTTGTATAAAATCAAGATGGATTTTACATCCTTGCAAGAAGACATGCTTTTAACTATGGCATATTTTCCTCATTATTGCTAAAATATTAGCCATTCTGAGCAAATGATTAAGTATCGCAATTAATGAATCACAATTAATCAACAATAGCACAAAATATAATTAAATAGACTTTAAGACATTCTTTTAAAGTCCTGTTTCATATAAGATGGACTTACTTGACCTCTAAATTAATCCATTAGGATAGCATAACAAACCTAATGATTTTATGCATCTTATTTCACTCTCTTATTATCTGCACGCAAACGAAAAACCTCTAGTGAAGATGTGAGTTATTGTAGATAAGATTACGGTAGGCCAGGTATTGTGTGTAATGTGATGGAGGACTTATGTCGATTTTGAAAGAATGAATTCATCGGTGATTTATTTACACTTTGGTGAATTTATTGCCTGATTATTTAATTGCGGTATATGGATAGGGTAGCCTTATTCAGGCTATTTTGGGCATTCTTGAGCTTTTAGTTTTTAAACCCAAGTTATAGCCTTAACGAGCTATCAACTACAAGTGTCATACTCCAACTTGGCTATACTGTGGGACAGATCCCAAACGGGATATAAAACCCCATTATTTGGAGACATTTTGAGCGAATTGTGGAATGAAAAAAGTCGTTAAAACTATGCACCAATGTGGACTGTTATTGCATCAACATATCAATATATTTAAGACAAAAATAGCAACACAGCAAAATATTCACACAAAAAAGCTTAGGATATATAATAAACGCTGCAAAAATCCGAAGGAGAATCTATCCCTTGATTTAGTCATTGCTTAAACTCAAAATCCCTCTAAAAAATGTTGAACTAATAATAAAAATTATAGCTTGCAAACCACTATAAGGAAAGTCATATATTTATCACAGCTTTAGATTCCTAATTGGTTCCAGCTGGAAAGTGTGTTTTCCAGCTGGAAATGGTATTTCCCAGCTAGGAATGATAATTTGCAACTAAAAATTACGTTTTTTAACTGGAATTTTTTTATGCTGATTTTGTATTTACTATTTCCAGCTCGAAAAGATAATTCCCAGCTAAGATAAGATAGTTCCAGCTGAAAAAAGATAATCCCCAGCTGGAAAAAGATGATTTCCAGCTGGAAACATAAATACCAGCTAAAACAAGATGGAAATTATTTAAGTTCATATCATAAAACAAATTTTAAAGTCCAATTTTTTGTCTAAAGGTGTACTCCATTGATACACAACTGGTGTAAATTTAAAAGATTAGTTCAGTATTCAGTAAGTAAGTATGAAAGAGGACTTCACACGAAACAAAATGATGAAGAAAGCGTTCAAATGTTGTATTCTGTATTCAAGTTTAAAGGTCTCAAATGGATCCTATGAAGGACTTCGCAGTGTATATGTAAATTTATATTAAGAATACAAAACGTAATTTTAAGATAACAAGCGAATAAAATTTGATATAATATGATTCACAATGCAGATGTGACTGTATGGAGTTTCTTTAGTTTTTTGTGGCTCTGTATTGGCTGCGAGTATTTCTTGAGCATCTATCAACAAAATATTATCAATGTGATGGGCGGAGTTACAATGATTGATACCAATAAATGTCCATGCAGAAATAAAGATTGATAACTGCATTAATATTTATATTTTAAAATTTATGTGATCAGTCTAGTGTTTATTTACTATATCCTTGAGGTTTGATTCCTTTAATATTTTGATTCAATCATTCATGCTGAATTTTTTTATTTTTCCCTGATAAAACTAAGGAAATACATCAATATTAACAATAATTATTTGCAATGTCTCATTCAGTTGTGACTAATTACCAATAGGCTGTTGGGACAAATGTAAGTCCTCCATAAGCTGGTTCGCCAATGCACATATTGAAGGACGTTGGCGCTTTTCAGCTGGAACCACCGCTTTTCAGCTGAAACCATCGCTTTTCAGCTGGAACCATCGCTTTTCAGCTGGAACCATCGCTTTCCAGCTGGAACCATCGCTTTCCAGCTGAAACCAACACTTTTCAGCTGGAATTACCGCTTTCCAGCTGGAACCAACGCTTTCCAGCTGGAACCAACGCTTTCCAGCTGGTACCACCGCTTTCCAGCCAGAACTACCGCTTTTGAAACCAGCTGGGAATTGTGCTTAATTCCAGAGTAAAAATTTCCAGCTGGAAGCAGTTGAATGATTCCCAGCTGGAAATGTCTCCTGGCAAAGAAATAACCTACAGATATTGATAATTTCAGAAGTGATCAACTAATTCCTAAACAATATTACCACACCGTGTGAGTCTCGCACCTCATCTAGGAATGTAGTGAAGCTAAGAAATACCTCACAGATATTTTTCAATTTTAGAATTTCTTCCTTCAATGTATTGTCATACTGTTTGAGATATGCACCTCTTCTGCCAGACAAATTCAGGAGCGGTCAATTTACACAAAGTATCTTCTCGTTGTACAAGTTTCGCTCATTGTTGACTTCGTATACTTCGGATTTCATCGCCTGAAGACTGAATGTATAGGTTTCACGAAGTTTTTCAGGTGTTGGCATAAGGACAATGAGTACCTTTATTTCATTATGTAATTGCGGTCTACCCATGCTAGCGTTGAAGTATATTTTATGATAATCTTTTAAAATGTAAAATAAATAGGCCTACAAAAGATTGCCATCAAACTTGTTGGAAAGTTCAGAGCGGCGAATGATATATTGGCGATGTGACATTATTTTAATTACAAGTTTTAAATTGGGCTTTTTATAAAGTCAGCAGTTGTGCTTTGTTTTAGTTTTTTATTTAGGCCTAATTTTCAATGTTGTTATTTTCACGGTTACATAGGCTTAGCTCGTGTTAATTGGGAACTACAAATTCATAACTACTTTCATGAAAGATGATGTCCAGACTTTCCACATGTTAGAATTTCGAACATCTCAAGGCCACCGAAAATGTACGCATCACTGCTCCTACACTCCATACATCGAATCGAAACTGTTATAGTTTACCGACTGGGCTCCACAGCTGCAGGCCGTGCTACAAAGTCAAAAACAAAAAGACACAAGCACAAATGAACAAGGAACGAGCACGGACAAGGGGAGTGGGGAGGGGCAAAGGCCACACAAAAAACAAACCCGACAACAGTCAGAGGACACACAAGCAAAAAAGTGAACACAAAGGAGTCGTTTCAGAGCCACCACACCTTAAGAAAACTACAAATAGTTAACTACAAGTAAACACCATACCAAAAATTCCTAGGTCAGATCAACAAGAAAACACCAACTAGAAAAATTAAGTAGAAAAAAAAAGGACTAGGCCAAAGAAATAACTAAATAAGATTTGCCGAAAACGGGGCTTTTACTTTAAGCTGATAGATATTCGGAGGATCAACTGTTCTTCGTAATACAAATTTTGATAAAGTGTTCATCAGTGGTGAGACGGCTTATACAATAATTACTAAGAAGTAAGTCAATGCGAGACTGAAGGGTGGGAAAGGGAGTGAAGGCCGACAAGTGCTAGTGGTGAAACCCAACGAGGTATGTGGACAAATATTCTTAGGGCATTAGTGTTGAACAGTAAAGGGAAAACAATAAACGAATAATCAATAAGTGAGCGAATGAGACTAGTATATAATATTGAGGTTGTAGAAGGTGAAGCTCTAGGATTGTAAGCTGTCCCACAGATAGTAAACAGTTAAGAAGCGCGGACTTTGAGGTCTTTAATCAAAATATCGAAATGCGGCTTAAAATTAAATCTAGTATAAAAAGTGATACCCCAAAACTTAGCTGAATTATAATTCGGTATAACAGTATCATTGAAAACTAAGTTCGGAATTGAAACAGGACGACGACGGGAGAAAACACTAGATTGAGAATTGAAAGGGTTAAGACACATTCTCCATTTACTGCACCAGCATTGAAGGAGGTTAATGTAATATTGCAAATCGTCCCTGGCAGCAAGAATGTTTTTGGCTGACGACCAGACAGCCAAGTCGTCTGCATACTGAGAAATATGAATGTAGTCAGAAGAGGGGTTCGGAATGTCGTTTACAAAAATAAAAGAGAGCAACGGACTAAGTGGGCTACCATGAGGGGTGCCCTTATTCACAACCAATGGATCAAAAGAACAAACATTAATTCTAAAGCAAATTTGTCTGTTGGATAAAAAGTCTGCAATTAAGCGAATGAATTTTACTGGGAAGGAGATCTTGTGAGTTTAAAAAGTAGACCATTGTGACAGAGCTTATCGAATGCCTTTTCGGCATCGAGGAGGGCAGTAAACACAATTTTTTCCTGGATAGGTTTAAAGCAATCTGGTGAGACAACTTGGCTATCTGATCTGATCTGCGGTACTAAAATATGAACGGAAACCAGCTTGAAATTTATTAAAGAAATTAATGTCATTAAGATAAGTAGTGAGCCCAGAACATATGACCTTCTCGAGAAGTTCGCTTAGAACAGAAGAACGTGTAATTGGTCTATAATATTTTGGTTTGGAATGATCCTTACCCGGCTTGGAAATGAGAATAACTCACCCCGTTTTCCACTTAATAGGGAAAATTCCAAACTTAAAACAAGTATTGTAAAGTTGACAAAGCAAAGTTTTAAATTTAATAGAGCACTTTTTGATATGTAGGCAAATAGTTCCATCCCCCCTAGAGGCCGTCTGCTCTGTATTCTTGAGAGCGTTTTCGAGTTTAAGAATGGTAAGAGAATTAAGTAAGCGGTGGTTGTCACCTCTCTCGCATTTGAAATTACAATAGAGGTTCGATTTCTTTTCTTTCGAACACGGCCCGTGGAGAGGACAGAGACAAAGTACATACGAAAACAATTGGATCTCTCGAGGTCAGTAGAATAGGTGGAGTTATCATTTTTTAACGGAGTAGACTTAGTTTTAGACTTAGATTTATTGAGTAGGTTGTTAACATTTTTCCAGAAATGGCGACTGTCAGACTTCTTTGACTGTCAGACTTGTTGTCTAGTTTAATACATTTATTATGAAGAGTCTGATTTTTAAAGACTTTAATTTCAGCGCTTATTTTTCTACCGATAATATTAATATTGTGTTTAAGTAAGTGACATTTATTTTTATTATAAGGTCTGCGAAATTTAATTTAATGAATAACATGCTGATAAAATAGTCTATTTCCTAACATTGCCAGCTGAAGACTTATTCAGGATAAACTAAGAACTGGCCGAAATGATTGACGAAGTTGTAAAAGAAACCAAAGTGTCAAGCGTACCAATATGAAAAGACTTACAATAGAAATTATCGATGATCGAATCTAAGGCTGCCGAAAAACTTAACCAGTCAGCACGAGTAAAATCAGGGTAGCAGGTCAAAACTATACCAACATTATCACACTTGAGTTTACAAACAATTGGTAAGTGGTCACTATCAAGAATAGAACCAGCCTGGGAAAGACGAGAAGTATTAATAAAGATTATTACTGAGTAAACATAAATCCAGAATGCAAGGTTTATGATTTATGTTAACATGATAAAAAGTAGGGGTATTGTCGGTAATAAGAGTAATGTTATTGTTAAGCATAAAGGCGACAATCTCGTTACCTTTGGGGGAGTCAAAGGAATCCCACCAAAGAGTATGTTTGGCATTGACTCGCCAATAGTAACAAAAGAACTGTAATTAGTAAAAAGTATATTGATCAGACCAGTAGGAAAATATTTTTAAGCGCAAGGCAGATATAAGCAAATAACTAGTAAATCAGGAATATCGGGATTTAAGATTGTTATAGCGATAAGCTCAAAGTTATCAGAAACTTTTGTAATAACTTTAAATGTTAAATTGTTGTTAACTGCTATCGCAGAACCCAAATAACCATTGGGGTTAGCAGTTGTAGCCAAATTAAAACCTGGGATATGAAAGTTTTGAGGGGTTTTGAGTAGTCTCGTTAAAACCTGCAACGGAAATGTTATTAGATAAAAGAAAGTCAGTAATTTCATCTGATTTATTAGTTATAGACACACAATTTAAATGGCTAATCTTCATAACGTGCGGATGTGTAAGTTTAAGTAAGTAAATCGAGTAGATAGTTGTGAAAATTTACCGTTCCAAACAACCCATAACAATAACATAAACATTAAAATACTGAATCCAAATACAAGTCTCCATCGCTGATGGAGAATTATTTGAGAAAATCGCTTGATACAAGACCTTTTAGGTGTTTTGACGTCCCCTGTACACAAAGATTAGAGATAGTTGAAGAAGGAATTTAAGATAAACCAACAGTGGAACGGAACTTATCCAGGAGATCAGCAATGAATACAAAAACTTTTTCATTAACTTTACTCAAAATAGTTAAAATCAAAGGGGTAAAGTTATTTTCAATTTCTGTTTGAATTTTACTAGATTGATCCAAAATTTCTTTTTGAGCTTTTGCAGTGTTAACTTTTATTTATTGGGAGACAGCTTTAGCACATTTATTTCTTTGGCATCAGATTTAGACTTTGCCTTAGATTGGGCCTTGTCGAACCCCGCTAGGAAAGCGGGACAAGTTTTGTCAGAAGCAGGGTGATCACCACCACAGTTGGTGCATTTTTTGGTTTGGGTTGAAGGAAAATCTTTACACTGTTATATGAATGACTACCAGCGCAAATATTGCACTTAGTTTCACCAGCACAGTTGGTGGCTTGATGGCCAAAACCTTGGCACTAGAAACAGCAAATTTTCCTTACAAAATCATTTAAATCAACAACATTGAAACGGAGGAGTTGGACAAAAATGCCATCAGAAATGAGATGTTCAGTCCTAGAGGAGTCCAACAACCAAATACGAATATGGTGGCATTGCCAGTCTTACGAGAGATAATTTGCTTAGCTCCAGTGACCGAGCTTTCAAATTTCTTCAAGTTCACTTGGAAAATCTTTGTCTTCAAATTCTAAAGGCACATTGTTGACAACGAGTGAGATGGATTTAGAAGTATTTGTTCTTGGGTATGAAAGGCTAGATCTACCGAATTCACTCTCCATCTGGAAAGATTTATTTAGGCCAGCGGGGGAGTTTAGAAATAGTTTGAAGATATCATGTTTGATGCATGAAATGCTCTTTATCCCTGGATTAGGTTTGATGTTTGCCAATACTCTACTGACCTCGAGAGTTTTAGTGCTCAGGGGGCACTCAAGAAATAGTACAAAACACTCCCTATTGGAGGAAATGATTTTGGTTCTATTGCGATCATCAAGAACTACTACTTTGGATGGTTGTTGGGGACCGGGACTGTCCCGGTTCCTTTTGTTAGCATCAGCCATGGCCTAGGACAAAGCCCTAAAATCTACACTTATACAAATACAAAAATATAAATTATTATTTGGTAGAAAAATACTATGTTATATACAAAGCTGTACAATTTAAAAGCATAAACTTACACGGAAACCAACCACTTCCACGCAAGGTACAACAAAACATGAACAAAAAAGAGAAAATAAACTGCACAAACAAGTGCAGAAGAACAAAACAAACACGGCCTAAAAACGAGAAACCACAGTTAATGAAACCAGTACTAGTAGAATGTACGATTATACATATACTGTACATACCTACGAACGGAGATTATTTCGAGAATGGCTTAAGCGAGACACAGCGTAAACACTAATTAAGAAATATTTAGTGAGGGCGCTGCGAGTAGCAATGTCGTAGATATCAGGGCACACTATAGAGGTCATGCAATACGCGCGATGCAGTCTAAATCGCTGATGCATTTCCCTAGCAACCTTGAATCCATCATCGGTTGGAGGACAATATGTAAGCAACGAACTAAGCCGGCGAACGTGTGAACGCAGTACAATACGCAAGTCCGCGTGACAACACCAATACCAGTTACACGTATAAAATGGCCAAGTTTTTGTCATACTACAAATTGGTAAATGATCCTAATATAAAACAACGGTATCGCAATCAAATTAAAGACATCGGTGGTTTAGATCCTTACACAATAAAGAAACAAGAATGGTCGACTGATATGGACAAACTCACAGGAATTACTTGGCCGGACCTTGCCATACTTTTAGTGTTTGGAACAACCAAATTTAAAGCTTAAAGGCTTATAACGAATTTATATGTGGTTGAGTACGAGACGTTCTTTGTTTTTGAGTTTCCGACTACGTAATCTTTACGATTAAAAAAAAAGTAGGGCCTAATTTGTGACGGAAATTTCAACATTGATTTGCCGTTTTACTATGTTAACGAGTTTTGTTGGTAAATGTAGGCCTAAACTAAAATTACTTAGCTATGTTTTGGGTTGAAATTAAATTCAACAGGGAATAACAGGCAAAAATCACCACGCTAAATGTGACTGGAAATACTAATAGCGCAAAACATCACATTCGTTTATAACTCAACGTTAGGTTAGGCCCTATTATTGCAAAAAAATAACAGGGTCGTATTTCGCCTAACGTAGGCCGGAGAGTAAAAAGCCTAGCACTATGGATGCACCAATCTTCATGCTCTAATCATTCAATGACCAAATCCTACGGTAGGCTCTGAAAAAGCGATCAATTTGGTAAGCTTAGCCTACACATAAAAATAGGGGTCTAGGCCTAGCTAATGAGATAAAACTGCCTCTGTATGCCCTACATGCTACGCACTACATGCAAGTCATGTATGGTTATAGCTTATCAGTGGCGCCGCCAGGGGTTTGATATTGGGAGCACAAACCTTTTGGGTATTGGGAGTCCTGAGGGTCCCCAGGAAACCTCGCATTTTCTAAATTTGAGATACCCCCTCACAAAAAAAAAAATCTGAATATGTGCAGTACACGGCTTTTTAAACTACATTTAGAATGATTACGACGATCTAGTATAGCAGCATATAATTTTGCAATGATAAAGACTACCTCTTCCCCACCCCCTATTACAAAAAGTAAAAATAGCCATTTTGGACAACATGATTTTTTTGACATTACGGACACACGTGTCCTCCATTCCCCCCTCCCTCCGTGACGACGAAACTGTAGTGTATACTACAGTTTGATGTTTATCTAAGGCCTAGCCTACATAGTTAGGCTCACGTTAATGGAGGTTACGGTTAAGGATAGAAGATATCATCTGTTAAATTTCACAAATAAACAATATAAATGCGTTTAACTACTTAACTGATATTAGGGAGCTTATTTTATAGCTCCCTGCTGATACGCTTCACTAACACTGACTAACATTGCTTAACTAAGTAACATATTTATTCGCAGCCAAAAATAACATCCCCCATGAGAAAGGGTTAATAAAAAGACGACAAAAGTTTTATGTACTGAGGGAGCACTGTTATAATTTATAAAGACGCGTTGAAGATATGGAGTGTGGTCATATTATTGGGGAAAAAAACACACAATTTAATATCATTAGGGAAAAGTAACGGTAATGAAAATTATTGGGGCAATGTAATAATAAATATCCCAAATTATGGTAACACATACTGCAAGCATTAATATGGCGGTGGATATTTATTTAGCTCAAAATAATAACGACTGTTTTATTTCATAGGGCGGGTCAGATTATTGGGTGGGGGAAGGGGGGTGGGGGAACACACAATTTAATATCATTGGGGAAAAGTAACGTTAATGAAAATTATTGGGGGAAATTCTCCCCCCTTCCACCCCTCCCCCATCTCCCTCTACCCCCACCCCCGCCACTGTCAGACAATAGACAGGCAGACAAAAAGAAGCTTGAGGCGCCACAAAAGACAGTGTATGAATTCCATGACCAAAGAAGCAGAAGACGCAGCAAATCTGGGCCACATCAAAGGTGTTTAAGATGCCACAAGGAATCTATGCAACGACAGACCAATGTCAATAGAAAAGATTAAAAACAAGGATGGCACAAAGCTTACCAAGGAAAACGAGGTTAGAGAACGGTGAAAGGAGCATTTTGAAGAGGTCTTAAATAGAGAAACTCCCATTGAAAGGGCATTCATACATGTGGATGAAGAAATTCTACATGACATTCAGACTGGCTATATAACTAAAAGCGAGATCAGAGAGGTACTCCAAATCATTAAGTCTGGTAAGGCACCAGGTATTGACTGCATAACAGTTGAGCTACTCAAAGCCGACACTAAAACAACAATCAATGTACTGCACTACCTGTTCACGAGGATCTGGGACATTGAAACCATCCCAGATGACTGGAACAAAGGACTAATAGTTCATTGGCAAAGAAGAGCGATTTGACTTAATGTGGCGACTGGCGTGGCATGACTCTCTAATGTCTGTACCAGCGAAGGTTTTTGGGCAGGGTGATAATCAACAGGATGAAAGGTGTAGTTGACACGAAACTCATGAAAGAACAAGCTGGATTTAGGGGTAAATGAAGTACAACCAAACATAATTTCACTCTTCGTAACATTATCGAGCAGGCTGTTGAATGGGATAGCAACCTTTATGTGTGCTATGTTGATTTCGAAAACGCCTTTGACAGTGTACACAGAGAAACGTTATGGAGCATCAGGAAATGCTACGACATCCCTCCCAAGCTGATAAATATGGTGAAATTTCTGTATGCCCATTGTAAATGCGTATGGTTCGATGTCAAACAGGGTTGCGTAATGTCAAGATTCCTGGTCCTACTGGTAATTGACTGGGTCATGAGACAGACAGTGGCCAATGGAAACACAGGAATTAGACGTTGGCAACTAAGTTAAAGGACATCGACTTTGCAGATGACATTGCGCCTCTGTATAGCACCAAGCGGCACATGCAAAGTAAGTTGGGCCAATTGAGTCATAGAGCCAATACAGTCGGACTAATGATGAACACCACAAAAACAAAAACTATGAGATGCAACGTAAACAACCAAGAACTACTCAAGCTGGATGGAAATGACGTTGGGAGAAGTTAGCAAATTTACATACCTAGGTGCAGCCAAAAGCTTCCGATGACATACGAACAAGAATAGGAAAAGCTTGGGGAGCCTTCAACAAACTAAGACAAATCTGAAAGTGCAGTCAGTTCAGCAGAAAAACTAAGATAAGATTCTTCAAGTCCAACATTTTTGCCTTACTACTATACAGCAACGAAACACGGCGAATGACCAAAACAGGTTGGATATATTCTTACACAAGTGCCTCAGAAGAATACTTGGCATTTGCTGGCCAACAAGACTATCCAATGAGGAAATACGATATGAAGATGGCAGGCAATAACAGAGGCCCTTAGAAACATAGTAAGTAGAAGGAGATGGAGATGGCCTGGTCACGTGCTGGGGATGAACTCAGATGAAATTGCCAGGACAGCACTGACCTCGACACCAGAAGGTAAAAGAAGTGTGGGTAGACCAAAAGAGACGTGGAGGAGAACCGTACAGAGGGAGAGAAAGGAGTTAGGAATAAATTCATGGATGGAAGCAAGACGAGTGGATGTCGACAGAGTATAATGGAGGAGAATGTTTTCTGGCCTATTTTCCACGAGGGGAGAAGGAATTAAGTCAAGTAAGTCATTAAACGGAGAAAAATGTTAATGGAATGTGCCATTTCAGGGCGTCTAGGGTTTCTAATATCAAAAATTGCTCAACCCGGCCAGCCCCAACCATGCATGGTGAGGCTGTGATAAATGTGGTCTCTCCTTGGGGGCCTATTTGAATAGCCCTTATTACACCACTGCATTTAAGTGCCCCAAATTTATCACCTCGATTCTTTTGCACCCTCCGCCTACCCCCCCCCCCCCCTCTTCTGCCTCCCCCACCTCTTATCAGTCAAAAACTCTGGTCAAGCTAATGCTTATCTAAAAATGTTTATTCACATATGCATTGCGTTTTTTTCGCGATAGGTTTTCGAGTCGAGTAAAAAGCCACTGCCCCCTTCCCCCTCCTAAGTAAGAAAGACCCGTACGGTCATGCTTTCGACGGAAAGTTTTTTTTTTTTCCTTGGTGGATAACTTCCGTCGGAACCCGATAAAATTATAGATTTTTGCCTTGATTTTTTAACCAGTTTGAAGAATTTACGTTTTTAAACTTAAGAAAGATGCAGCTTATGTAACTCTTCTATCACTCACTGTATGCACGTACGTGTACCGCATGCACACATGCTTGTCCTCCAGAGTCCAAATTGACCTCCAACATGTCGCCGTACAAGGAACGCGCAGGGTACTCGCTGATAATCGGCGCGTACGCGATTATATGTGACATAGTATTGCATAACTTATATTGGTATGGAATAAGATTGTATACGCGTGTATGACGTCGCGTGCGCATTCTTAAATCATGCGCGCGCACCAAACTCTCTTCTTCTGAAGAGTCTATTTAGGGCAAAAAATATCACACAAAATACATTGTATCTGTCCACGAGGTATGATGTGGAAAGTGGAGCTTTGCGATAATAAAAGAAATGTGTGGCAGCATTTAAAAATCTCATTTGATGAGACATTTCAAGATACTTCATTATACTTTTTTGTAGTGACTGGTGGGATCACGAACGATCAATAAGAAAGCCCTACAAGTTAATTGCAATTTCTGATACAAATTAGTATCTTTCCTGACTCCGTAAACTTTTTATTTCTACGCGCTCTTGCTTTTTTGTATTGCGCCTTCTTAATCGCCACATAATTTCAATTAGGTTGGATCTTTAAGATTTGATTGACTGTAAAGGTAGCTTTCATACTTGTTCTCAAAAGAAAAGTACTAACATTTCTTAGAATAAACTATTAAATGTGACTATGCAATCAAATGTTTCAAATATTTTTACTTAAATACCCGCATAAATCTTAACCTGTACAGTGTCAAATGACCTTCTAATGGAGTCACGTAATGTCATAATGGCATAAAGCGACCCATAGAATCCGCGGATAGTTCTCATAGTAGAGTGAAGAGTTCTAGTACTAGTCATCTCTGATGCTTCTGCAACTATGAAATGATATATATTTAACATTTAACTCCTAAACGGAATAAAATATCCCTTGGTTTTTAAACCATTTTTTCTTCAATAGTGAAATTCCTTTGTTCCTATTCACTTGGTTGGTGCACGTCACTTCCGGGATATGACGTCATTTGCTGGAGTGAAAACAAAGCTTTGCGCGATACACGTGGGCAAGTCCGCATGCATGTACTGTCTTCGGTACGTATGGCATGTAAACAAACACAGCTGATCACTTTGTTTTCACTTCATGCGCGCGGTTACTATGCGGTCTGATGACCTCGGTTCACGAAGTTCCCGGATATCCAACCAAGTGAATACGTGATTCATACTTGACTTTAAATGTTTTTTATTTATGTCGGTTATGCACCATTACTTTGGCTTCAGTCCTTGTTAAATTCTTGAAAAATTAGGCAGGATTAGGGTGAAAGGTCGGCCTATAGAAGAAATTCTCCTTTGTGCTTTGTTTGTCAGTAACAGATCGACCACCATCGAAAGGTCATTCTACGGCTAGTCCCTACGATGTTATCAATATATATATATTATTAAAGCTTTTATATTTGCATTTGATATAGAAATATCACATTATATAGTAACAAGGCAGTATAAGATATCAAAACCTTAACAACTAAATCATAATCTCTTTTTAAAATATTTATTCTGTGTGCAAACAGGTAACCAAGTTTCCCAAATAGTGATAAACTGATTTATCCTGTTATTGGTTAAAGCAATATATTTTTCTGTATCAAAATAAGTTCTTAAGAAAAGCTTGAAAAGAAATACGACCATTGACATATTTACACTGATGCTTTTTCTACTGGTAAAAATAATTGTATTCATAATAGTTTCAAAAGGAAAATTATCTTCTCATTAAGATATGAAGCAAAGTTTACCCACAACTGATGAAAAAGCGACATAAAAAGAACAGATGTTTAATAGTTTCAGTGTCCACTCGGGCTTTACAAAAAGAACATTTATTGTTATCTTTTATATTGATCTTGAACAAAAAATGTATTTGTAGCAATGATTCTTTGATTAATTCTAAATTGTAAACAGCGAAGATTAATAGTACCAGTACAAATAAATGGATTTTTGTTAATCATAGACCAATCTAAATTGTAATATGTATCATCAATGTCTTCTTGCAATTTACTGCGACATTAGAAATGATTGCTAAAACCAAAAACACTTCAACCGGTCCTTAAGCGGAGCAGGGCTGGTCGAAGTAAAAGTGATATACTTCTTTATTTCCCAAACCACAAAACTGTATACAATTTCACCTGTTCAACACTCCTTACAAGCTGTTTAATGAACCTAATGTGATGGATACCCACCGAAAACACAAAAGAGTATTTATAAAGGGAGGAAACCAGGAAAAAATTCCAGTTGGGAATTTTCCCAACTGTGAATTTCTTCAATTCCAGTTGGGACCAATTAGGAATTTCTTCAATCCCAGTTGGGAATTTCTTCAATCCCAGTTGGAAATATTCAATCCAAGTTGGAATTAGTTGGGAATCCTAACTGGTCTAAACTGGAATTTTCCTCTGTATGGACCCATATATTTATCTCTGATTTATGACCGGATCGATATCAATAGTCAATGGAAATAAAACGAAGCTTGAAGGTGGCAAATTTCCCTTCCATCCTTGAATGTTTAAACATTGTCACTGGTCTATAATCTGCTTACTGGTCTATAATCTGCTTACTGGTCTCCAATCTGTTCACGGTGGATTAATTTGCTTGTTGCTTGAGTGACTAGGGAGCAAATAGTGCAGATGACCTCCTTTAATGGAATGATAATTCTTAATGAAGTCAAAAGAAAGAGAGAAAAAAGGTTGTGGGAGATGTCCCCTTACAGCAAAACAAACCTAGATATAATTCCCAGATAAACTCTAGAATTGATATGAATCCCAGATCTGGTCAGATAAAGAATTACCAAGGATAGATAAAATTTGTTTTAAATTTTATGTGACTTGACATGATCCAGATCTAAATTGCTTGTAAGAGGACCTCTCCACCAACCTACCTACAATCTGCTCATTGGTTATCAATTTGCTCACTGGCCATCAGACTGCCGATTGAACTGCAACCTACAGTGATGAAATACAAAAATATTTCAAGCTAATGACAATTAAATCAGGGTGAAATTTTCATCTTGCCATTATTTAGTGACAAAAGCTACCGCCATTTCAATGCTACCGGCAATTTCGATGTTACCGGCATTCCGATGGTGCCGGCCATTCCAATGCTGCCGGCCATCTCGATGCGGACGGCCATTTCGATGCTGCTGGCCATTTTGATACGGTCGACCATTCTGGTACTGCCGGCACGGCATTTCGATGCTGCCGGCATGGCATTTCGATGCTGCCGGCACGGCATTTCGATGTTGCCGGCACGGCATTTCGATGTTGCCGGCACGGCATTTCGATGCTGTCGGCACGGTAATTCGATGCTGCCAGCACGGCATTTCAATAGCCATAGACTTACTACACCAGTCATTTCTATACAGATAACAAGAACTGTAAACTTGAATATCTCCTTAATGGAATAAGCTTTAAGTGATTTCTCTTTCATATAAGAGTAACTTTCTTGACTACTAAACTAATCCTTTAGCCAATGTTTAATGATTACAAATTGCTCATTATGTCAAAAGAGACATATTGTATCAGTTAAAAGGTAAATATGAGAAAGAACTTAAGCAATCAACTTAATAAGCATAAGATTAAATTCTGCATTTGTGAATGCAATTTTTCTTAATATTAACACAAGATACACATTTCATGAAATTATTCACATTTGTGCAGTAGTTAAGTTTGCTTTCAGAAGTTAAATATGAAATAGGTGATTATGTCGTGGTTAAGCCTGTATCTGTCTGAATTAAAACTTCTCTTTTACAAAATGTAATCATAAGAACCCTTTATACAATGCATTATGCAACAAACAAATATTTCACAATCATAAACCCAATTTTCAAGTCATTGACCATAAATTAACATCACACTAAAATGTATGTCATCCAAGCTAAATCTTGCAGGCATGTCGCAAATAAAAGAAAGAGTATGATGATCTCATGCTACCTTCTGGAGCCAAAATAAAACAATATGAGACAACATATTATTGATTACAACATAGACTGTACTCGCATATCTAATCAAATTAAAAGGTAAATGGACAGCTCATAAATTTTCACTTTTATCTCTTGGTAAGTTCAGGTTGTTGATCGTAGGTTTGGCCAAGTTCCTAAAAAAGATCCTAAAATTCATTATCAAAATTAACTAATCTCTTTCAAACAAGAGGTACATGGTTAAAAAACAAAGCATTTACAAAAGAAAGGAGAGAGGTATGACCAATGTTACCTTTACAATATCCACATATCTTGAAGTGGATCAGGTTTTTAAAGTGGAAATTATCACACTGTGTTTCAATTTGCTCCTTTCAATTATCTTCTCCCTCCACGTTGCAAAATGATGAAAATGAAATACCACCATCTTGTGTTCCGTCTTGTGTTCATATGTTTACATAACCTTTTCATGTCACATATTGCTATGGATATTTGTTTTCTTCAGAAAATGGGTTTAGATACTTTTAACAATTTAATTGAAATATATCAAAAATATCAATGTAACTGACAAAACATAATTTAAAGTTTAAATATAGAGGGGTATGCATTTTGATAGTTATAATACTGAGCATTTCCCAGATGTACAACAACATTCTTATGTGATGGTATTTATGAACAGAATATATAAAAACACAATATTGAATCGATTCATCGTTTCAGCTTATAAGACTATAAATTGATCAGAAGTTCAACAAAATCAATATCCAGCATTTCAAGTTGGAAACCAGTTTTGATAGGAATCTTATATAGTGCATGACAATCTTTTTAAGGAGTCTGAGGAGGGAAATATGATTCATCTTGGAACAATATAATCATCCAGCAGTGTAACAAACTAGAAACTGCATCCAACAATAAAGCATGTCTGCTGCTATATCTCTGTTTTTAGTAAATAAATATAAACTTTTCAAATGTTTTGTATCATGTACATTGTGTCATCTACATTGTGCCAATGATGAAGTGTTCTGTTTCCTATTGGCTCCTGATGCTATAGTGACAAAGCAGTTTTCACTTCTTTCTTCCTCATGAGAAGTCGATTCTTCCAAATCTATTTTTGAAGAACGAATTAGGAGACCGAAAACAATCAATACCTGGTTTGTGGAATAGAATATTGTGCTATTATTGAGTTATTTTAGTGAGTGCAGTAGTCCAATGAAAAGGGTGTCTGTTTCATAATCAAAAGGTTCAGGGATTGAATCTTAGACAGGGTGCTGTGCTGTGTCCTTGAGCATGACACTTTATCCCACTTGCTTTAGTTCACTCAGCTGTGAGATGAATACCAGTTTCAAATGTGGAATTACACCTGCAATAGACTGGTGCCCCATCCAGGAAGGTCGAGAACTCTCATCCGCTTAGCACCATGGAAACCGGGTATAAGCACCGGCTCTATAAGCCCTATAAGCTTGATGGGATCTAACTTTTTAACTAAGCCTTTTCCCATTTGATGTTGGCTTGAAAATATTCTTTACCATAAACTACAATAAAATTTGCATAAAATGTTTGCCAGTATTTAAGTGTAACACAACTTTCAATGAGATCATTTTTTTTAAATTATTTACTTCAAGCTATTCTTTGGCACTGTCATGAAAGGATAGCACAACGGGATTAAAAACCTGATATACAAGCTTTAATCCAATACATAGATGGATACTAACTTTGATTATCCCTTAATTAAGAAGTATTTTTCTTGTGTCTTCTTCGGTACAGCCTATAACTCTGGTTGAAACACCATTGTTTTTTTCATTAACTCTCTTCAACTTGTGAATGATAAAGACAAAAATTCAAAGGTGAAAATAAAGTATAGGGAAAAGGGATCAATTTCAAACCAGGACTCCATGTTCAAGTATTTGAAGCCAGCAAAAAGAATTGGCTTTAGTAATGTAGAAGAGGCAGTTGATTTCAATTTACCTAAGATTTGAAGGGTGCACTTACCTTTTCCTTTGTTTGAGATTTACAACATTTTACTGTAAACCTCAAAATACTTTAAGTTGTCAGAGATATTTTAAGACTAAATAGCTACGTTACTATCTCACCCAGTAACTCAGAAAACACATGAAAGCACTCTACTGAACTAAAAGAAAATCAACTGAAGTATTTCTTGTATGAATAAAAATCAAAACAATTTTTGAATAAAACTTGTTGGGCTTAGGTTGTATTGGGTAAGGGGAATGAATTATAAAATATATTAGGCATGTTGGAATTGCAAGGAGCGGCGGTATGTACTTTACCGAGTGCTGAAATTCTAGTTTTATCTGAAATGATAGCGCTTTAGTGTATACAAATGTAGGTATGAAAAGCTTGAATTTGGCCAACAAATTGTTTTCCTTACTTACCTACCTAACTACCTACCCATTTTTATTCACCAAGTGTGTTACATAAAACTAACAATGTTTTTAAAGATGGCCTTGGTAGGGGTACGGTAAAGGTCGAATTCTCTTCATTAAGATCGCCTTCCCTTTCTCAAAGAGAGATGGCAGAGGGTTAAAAACAATGGATTTACATAAGAAAATAGAGGTTTTGTCTTGTTCATACATCACAAGAGTAACACATATTTGCATACAAATCTTTAAAAAGCTGTAAAATGGCCAATTCTCAACTGATTTTGAAGTGTTTGTTGGTTGTCTTCATTTTTTTTAGTGGATTTGAAATTATTATAGCTAATGCTGCCTCTACCTGTCCATGGATCTTTAAGCTAATGTTGCCTTTACCTTCCATGCATTCAGAATTCAAAAATTACATTGTATTTAAAATTTCAGATTCAGAATATTAAGAAAAGTTAGACATACCTTAAATTTAGTGGTCGTACTTAGTTGAGTGTGGAGCTCCCCCTTCCTGCATCTAAAAAAATCCTGAAGCTGTTAAAAATGTTATTAAGAAAAAAGGAAATTTCAACTTCCCTATATACTGACTAGTTCAAAGGAGGAAGAGCTTAGTGGCCAATTATGATGATAAAGGTACAAAGAAGTTTAGCACTTTGAGGCCTTTTGCAGAAAGCGCAATGTATTATTAATATTAAGAAATAGAAAATGAAAAAAGAAATAGTGCACTTTGTGAGATTCTCTATCAACGAAATGTCTTTACAGGAATAATCCCTTGAACTTTCATTCAATTTATATGGTAGAGGACTATTAAAGAAACAAATTGGTGAAAAACCATGTTGATATCTTATTCCATCCATCTAAAAGTCATTTCATTTCAAAGATTTTGAGAGTGTGCTGAAAAGTGAACTTGCAGTGTAAAGTGAAATGTCATAGCTGCAGATCCAAGGTAATTTGTAAAGCATTTCTAGAAATTACAAAATGTTTTTTTAATTTTTCTTTCATTTGGAATGTAAGGTACATAAGCAGATGGGGAAATCCTGGTCTTCCAGGGGAAATATTATACCCCATCTCACTAATTAACCACAAATTTTTCCAATAATTTAGAACCGGACAATTAATTTCCAAAGAAATACATCAACACTGTTTTGGACCTGTTGTATGGCATCACGCTACAGGTCACTTTTTAACACACTGGTGAAATCTTCAAAATGTGATGATTACACAAAGGAATAAGAGAATCAACTCTCTTTTTACTCAAAACTTTGTTTCTTTAATAGTCCTCTATCATATGATAAAATGAAAACTCACAGGAATTTTCCTTTAGGAGGAAATAATATCAAAGTGAAATACTTTATGAATATCTCTAGTCAATATCTTCCCATGATTGGAAATCTTCGCCATCTATATGCTATTACCATTAAATTATATCATCCTTACCCACTAATTATTTCCATCTATCATAGCATTAAAGTTTGAATCAATACTGGGGCTTGACCTTAGGCCCATAGAGCTGGTGCTTATCCATGGTTTCCTATAGGCATAAGCAGATGAGAGCACACGACCCCCAAAAAAAAAAAAAAAGATTTTCTTAATAATTATGAAAATTTCGCAGAAATTAAAGAAAATTTTCTGTAAATTAGGAAAAATTCTTAAAATTGAAGAAAACTTCCTGAAAATTCAAGGAGAATTCCCCAAAATTTCCCATTTAGCGCAGGTGAAAAGGTAAAACCTTATTTCAAAATTGTATTTCTTTGAAAATTATTGTGGGATTGGGACCATATGTGCATAGCCCTGATATTATAAGAACTTCACCTCCCTATCTAAAGGTGTTGGGTTTTACAGTATGTTGTAGATTGTGGACCACACTTAAAAGTTTTGGTCCAAAATTGAAGATTTTTGTTAAAAGCATGGAGATTTGTATCCAAAAGTGAGCATTTGGGATCAAAATAGAAAATTGTTAGGTCAAAATAAAAGATGCTTGGTCACAAATGAAGGTGCAAACTGTAAAAGTTTGGGTCCAGAATGAATATCTTGAACTCAGTAGATCTACAAATACAAAATGCCATATTCTGTTTGCTACACATGGTTCGTTTGATATTTCAGCTAAGTATTATATTTATGGCTTGGGATAATCCCCCCTCCCCCCTTAACCACCCCTATTGACACGCAACTGAATTAGTGAGTCCAAAAATTGTGCACCTATCCTTATTACAGTATGGGCAGGAGTTTCATAACGATCTACTTACCACAGGCCCATTAGTAGACTTTTACAGACGGCCTAAAATTAATAACAACCTATTTGAATAATAATTGCCTAACTGTAAAAAAGATGATAATCAAAATCAGTATTCTTTACCGACCACATAGTAACACCAGATTTACTGAAGAGTCTCAAAATTGTGGGTGTGTGACACCAGAAAGAGTGAAGTCACACACGTTTGGAATTTTGAAAGTAATTGGAATTTTGGATCAATATTTACAATGTTAAACTTTTTTAAACTTTAAGTTAAGTTACTAAGAAGCTACAAATTAATCTTTCACATTTCACAAGGCATGGTGATAAATTTGCCAATTTTGACGCTCAACTAATAATATCAAGTCCCTTTATTTTCGTTTTGGCCACCTAGCCTACCACTGTCACTACACGTTGTACCGTAACGTTAGGTTAGGTCAATCATTTTTTATGGCTTAAATTTGCCCCCCAATTTCACCTTTTCGTGTCAGGACCATCTAGGTTTTTGCCGATGAGACAATATTAGCAATAAGTTAAATAACATATTTGGAGCAGAAAAAAATCAAGGTGGCAGTTTTGGAAATAATGTGACTTTTATAATTCCTTACCTTATCATTAGAGCTAATGAAGAACATCGCGATGTTGATTAACTTCCAGAAATGTGTCGCCTTCTCTTTGCTAACACATCGTCAATGGGGCTGCGCTCGCATATGCACTGCAGCTAGTAGTACCACACTATGCTCGCATAAGTGTACCAAAAAAGAAAACTGCGGAAATAACTTTAATTGATTTTTGCCTCCCCAAACACTTTCTCCTACAGTCCTAGGAGAAAGTGTCTAGGGAGGCGATATCCCCGGGGGACAAAATATCCGGTTACACCGGCACGACATTTTGATGCTACCGGCATCTGCGTCTAAATTGCAAACATATTTCAGACAATTTTTGCAAGACATACAGTTCTCAATAGCACTTTCAAACTTATCTAGGTAAAATATTTCACAGTTAGGGTTAGTAGCATTACAATTTTGGCATGCAGTTTTGGATTAGGGTTTACACACACTGAGATACACCTGGTTTTGTCCAAAATACAATGTTTTCTTTGCCGCCATCGAGGTTTCAACATGATTGTACAACTTAGCAGGCACGTAGCCAAAGCTGAAGTTTTTGGGGGCACATTTGGTCGACAGCACTGATGAAATATTAAACTAATTTTGGATGTTGATAACGATGGTACAATTAACCATACAATTTTTAATGTAGCTAAAGGCGTAGGAAGCAGGGGTAGGGGTAGTGGCTTCCTGAGAAGATTTAACATTTCCAGATGATTTTTTTTTTCCAATTGGGAGGTAAAAGTTGGAAATAAATAACATCAAATTGAAAAATTCAGTAAAACTAAAGAAAAAAATAGGTCAAATGAAAGAAAAAGAAAAATTGATTAAATCATAGAAATATTTTGTAAGATTAAAGAAAATTTAGCAACATTTTGCACAAATTGAAGAAATTTCCCGAGAATGAAGGAAATTGAAGAAAATTGAATAAATTATCCTGAAAATTGAAACAAATTTCCAGATAACTATCATTAAAGCATCAGATATGAAAATCTGCTCTGTTTGGGTGTGTGGACGAATGCTACAAATATATGTACCTCCAATATAGGCCACACTTGAAACACCAATTATAGGTGTCATTAACGTTAGGCTCCCTATGCAGTGCCTACCATGTCCACGGGAAATTCATTCCTACAAAAATGCCCCTGCATATACCTATGGATTTAGTTCCCGATAATCACGAGATAAATTCCTTCGAAACCCGTTTTTGATTTTTTCAATCACTATCCACCTCCTGTATGCTGGAATTCACAGCTTTTGAGGAGCAACTTTTGTACGTCTGTTGTCATTAAAGATCCTCCGCAAATGGTATGGGCTTGAAACAAACCTGTCGTTTGAGTGTTACGCGAAACGTTTTAACTGTTGATTGACCCAAAAATGGTTTATAATTGATAATCAGTCTTTTGTTAATACCGATTTGTTATTTCTAAACAGTTTTCATAGACTCCTAATGGTTGGTGTTTCGAGTGTGGCCTAGTATATCACTTAATACCTTTAACTAACCTTGGATTTTGTTCTTTCTTTTTTTGACAAAAACTTGGGGGGACACGTGATCCCCGACTACGTCCTTGTAGCTTAGCAAAATTGAATATTTGAATTTGAGCATTATTTATTTCCCCCTTGCATACCACACACTCCCCTTACGAAAATTTCCGATCTGGCCGGATATAGAAAACAAATCCAGATCTGGCCCAAATCTGGAATTTATATCAAATCCAGATCTGGCCAGTTAAAGAATTGGGCAGATATAAATTCAAATTTGATCTGACCAGATCAAACTTGATCTGGAGTTTTCAGATTAAAGATTAAGTTTGATCTGAGCCAGATCAAGTTTGATCTGGGCCAGCTATAATATCCATATCTGGTTTGATCTGGCCAGATCAAACTTTATTTGAGTATCAAATTGACTCTAATTAAGGTTATATCTGGCTTGATCTGGCCAGATCAAACCGTATTTGTGTATGAAACTGACTTTAATCAAGGTTTATACCTGGTTTGATCTGGCCAGATCAAACTTTATTTGTGTATCAAATTGACTTTAATCAAGGTTTATATCTGGCTTTATATGGCCAGATCAAGCTTTATTTACCCAGATATAAACTTTACTAATGCCAGATCTGGACTTTTTTGTAAGGGTCCATACCACACACCCACACCGAACCCCCACCCCAACCACACCATCCAGGTTTGAACAAGATTTTACAGCTTAGCAAATCAAATATTTCAATTTTTGTGCATTATTTGATAGTCCTACCCCTTCCATCCATACATAGAGGTTTTGTACACAGTACTGTAGCCTAGAGCTAAGCAAATTAATTTGAAATTTTGAGCATCATTTTTTCTCCACTCTCCTACCTGACACACACACTCCCTCCCTGAGTGATGGGAATCTGCTACAGTACATTGTGTCAAACATTCCTTGCTGTAGGCCCCAGCGTTACTGTGTTAGGCTAGGCCCACGGCATTGGGCAAATTTTGTGGTCCTAAGTGCAATTCAGTATTTTTGTAAATGGGTACATAATTCTTAGATTAATGGCCAGAATTTTGAAATGATCCTGAATATTCTTGATTTATGATACCTGTAAATGGCACAAGTATCCATGCATATTCTGCAATCCGCAACAGAAATTCACAAAAATTGTGAATATACTTCAATGTGAAATATGCAAAAACGTTTAAAATTTACTCACTCAAATTTCTTATGTTTTTCTATCCAAGGTTACAAATTTCCCAGCCATTTTTCATGTCTTGCCCATCTGCCAGTCTGCACTAGTTGTCCCACTTCATTTGCAAAAGAGATAGTGATGAAAAAATGATGAAAAGACATGAATTAAGTTGGCGCCTAATTGCACTGCAGTACTTCAGTCAGTCAGGACCTATAAGATTCTGACCGTAGTGTGTATACAATAGAGGGATTTCATCACGTGACTCTAACTCAACTGGCAGACATTTTGCAAGGTAAGCATTGTTGCGTTTTACGCGTCTTTACACAGCTCAGTCACATTACACGTACAACAAACATACTACATGCTAACCTACCAGTTCAGCGAATTTTACTGATTGCAGTTTTTTTTATAGTTTTTTTTATTCTACTTCATATTTATTACGAGTAGTAACTTTTTACGTGAACGCCAGCTGATTGTTTGTTATACTCAGACAAAGCCTACATACCTGGTATTAAGTGCTCGCGTCAAATCCTAGTGTGAACCTAGTTATCACTAACGGCAGCCATACTAATACGGCTACCATCAGTCCGAAGGTACTATGGAGAGTACTAGTGTGTACCGTAGGTTGAAAGCCATCGCACCGCACAGCAGAAACCCACTACGAACGTCGATCAGGATTAGATGGAAAACGAGAAAACGTCATTTTATTCCCCGGCACAAGTTTATTAGTGTAACCTACGGCACAGCAAGATTCCGGCATAATTATCTTACAAAAATAATTTCATATAACAACATACAAACGGATGCAAGTCCAGTTAAGCTTACAGCAGACGACAGTGTTCTCGCCCTACAAAATGGCGATGTAAACAAAGCCATGTGATCTCATGATGTCAGCTGAAACACCCTTATAGCCACTACATGGCTGCTATACACGATCAGACAACGCTATATACTTTTTAATGTTGAAACTGCTGCATTGGCTTATCATAGAAGCGTAGATGAATTTCAGCTACGCGCTAGAATAACTAGGCCTTTCCGCGACGATCTAAGGTCAAGTCTTGACGATGCCTTTTATCGTCATGGATCACTATTACGTAATACAAATAAATTTATATATTCACTAATACTATACTGAGCCGTTCACTTACGTTTTGGACGTGAGTTTAATAAAGTAAACTCTGAAAAGTTGCGTTTTGTGTAAGTGCCTTCGCTACTGACGTACCTTTCAATCAGCGCCAAGATGGATGTATCTAATTAACCTGTCTGAGTTAAAGGATTGACATCTTTTCAACCAATCACCGCATGAATTTGCCTAGCAACAAAATCTACGTAGCGAAGTGGGGCAAGCATCCTACGCGGTGCTGGTACAAATTACCTAGCGGCGCGCGCTCATCTATGCAACTTACTGTACTGCAGAAAACAAATTTCTGCACACACAGACGGAAAAATGGTTAACAAAAAATACGGGTCCGCTGCGAGCTTTGTAGATCTGATTGCTGTTACCCAGAACACTTAGCAAACTGAATTTTGGTTATCCTTTTTGCTAAAAGCTCTAAAGATCTGGAGAAGTGCCATAAATGGACAAAAGCTTGCGGCAGGCCTCGCAAACACCTGAATGTCAATACATTGGTAATGCACGATTGCGGATTTGAGGTTTGTTTTCCCCCATTTAGTTACCGCGTTGCTATGGTGGGTGTGGCTTATTTCGTAACTCAGAGATCTTAATTAGTTCAAAAGCTGTCAAACAAGGGTGCTGTGGTGGGTGTGGCTTATTTTGTAACTCGGAGCGTCGGTGAAGTCAACATGCGTATTACATTAAGTAGAACATTGCACGCACATGCGCATAATAACATTTTAGCATTCTTAAAATAGCAGTTGCCAGCGCACACGGATGATATGCGCACTAATTGTATTCGCGTTTTCAAAAGTGAGGAATGCGCGGGCGGGCGGGCGGGCGGGCGGGCGGGCGGGCGGGCGGGCGGGCGGGCGGGCGGGCGGGCGGGCGGGCGGGCGGGCGGGCGGGCGGGCGGGCGGGGGCGGGCGGGCGGGCGGGCGGGCGGGCGGGCGGGCGGGCGGGCGGGCGGCGGGCGGGCGGGCGGGCGGGCGGGCGGGCGGGCGGGCGGGCGGGCGGGCGGGCGGGCGGGCGGGCGGGCGGGCGGGCGGGCGGGCGGGCGGGCGGGCGGGCGGGCGGGCGGGCGGGCGGGCGGGCGGGCGGGCGGGCGGGCGGGCGGGCGGGCGGGCGGGCGGGCGGGCGGGCGGGCGGGCGGGCGGGCGGGCGGGCGGGCGGGCGGGCGGGCGGGCGGGCGGGCGGGCGGGCGGGCGGGCGGGCGGGCGGGCGGGCGGGCGGGCGGGCGGGCGGGCGGGCGGGCGGGCGGGCGGGCGGGCGGGCGGGCGGGCGGGCGGGCGGGCGGGCGGGCGGGCGGGCGGGCGGGCGGGCGGGCGGGCGGGCGGCGGGCGGGCGGGCGGGCGGGCGGGCGGGGGCGGGCGGGCGGGCGGGCGGGCGGGCGGGCGGGCGGGCGGGCGGGCGGGCGGGCGGGCGGGCGGGCGGGCGGGCGGCGGGCGGGCGGCGGGCGGGCGGGCGGGCGGGCGGGCGGGCGGGCGGGCGGGCGGGCGGGCGGGGGCGGGCGGGCGGGGCGGGCGGGCGGGCGGGCGGGCGGGCGGGCGGGCGGGCGGGCGGGCGGGCGGGCGGGCGGGCGGGCGGGCGGGCGGGCGGGCGGGCGGGCGGGCGGGCGGGCGGGCGGGCGGGCGGGCGGGCGGGCGGGCGGGCGGGCGGGCGGGCGGGCGGGCGGGCGGGCGGGCGGGCGGGCGGGCGGGGCGGGCGGGCGGGCGGGCGGGCGGGCGGGCGGGCGGGCGGGCGGGGCGGGCGGGCGGGCTCAACTGGAATTTTTCTCTGGGCAGCATCTCCCAAGGAGTATGAAATGTCTGTACTAATTCGTGAAGATCTGTTTTATACCCCCATGGCCAAATTATGATAGCATTCCCAAGGAAACTATGTTTATACAGAACAGAGCATGATGTGTGTGCACTGTAATTTACTCCTATTAGTAGTACTGATAATCAATGCTGGTATTGTTTGTCATTGCTGCTGGGAAAAGGTGAAATGAACAATGAGCTTAGTATATTTATACCTCAATGTGATTAAGCAAAGTTATTCTTGTGAAATGATGCATGTGATTTGTTGTTTTAAAATTGCAGTACAAATTTTTAAGCAGTTTTTATGCTAATGAAGGCTTAAAATTAAAATTATAGAATAAAACAAAGTCAGTAGGGTTTACGACAGGGCCTAAAACTACAAAGAAAGGACAAAACCGGTGGTTGAAGATGATTCTTGACAGGATACACATTGTTACGAAATAGCTCCCTCCATTTAGTATTGATTGGAAAAATTAAACCATTACAATGAAGAAAATTGGTATCTATATTATACTTATGAAAAACTACTCAAAAGAAAGGAAAAGACCTGCTGGGCTTAGTAGGTCATTAACAAACCTTTCACCCTATTATTCCAATGTTTGTAATGTACAGTCTTATTATTTATAAGAATATTATCATTAAACCATATCGATTGAGTTAAAATATTATGTTTCGTACGTGGGGGGTAAACTTTTTTTGTGTAAAACTTTGAAATTAACCTAAGTGCATCTTACATTAGCCCATAAGTTGTTCATGGAAACAGACGAAAAAACTCTACAAATATCATTATCATAATTAGATATCTTCCTTAAGTTAAGAGGATAACGCAATAAAGAGTACAAAATATCAACCAACTCTCCTTTAAAGCATTCAAATGCGCCTCTGTATCAATCATTTTACACCCCCTAGTTAAAAGTTTGAACCATCTGTAGCTGACTTACCCTATCAGTAGAGCTTTGCCACACAAAATTGAATAACATAGACTTTAACAGTTTTATTTTATTAACATCAGGATTCGGAATTAGTACAAAGTAAAAGAAATGAGTTGAACCGTCAAGTAAAAACAGAGAGAGTATCATCTGCATATTAAGATATCTTTTCCTCCGTTTGATTTACACAAATACCTAATTAAATTTCCCAAAATCTCTACCCCAATGATAAACAAAAAAGGAGACCGTGGATCTTTTATGCGGTTTGGGCGTTTACCCTTGAGGAGAGACGGGTAGGGTAGGCGTCAAGTCTGGAAATTAAATTTGTTTTGACCGAAAAAGGGAAGAACAAAACATTGATTTCCTGAAAAGTGAGAGGTCATGGCAATCTAATTATTTTTCAAATAAGTTCACTATTATCTCCTCATTCAACGTATCAAGTAGTTATGAACACAGAACACATACATTTTTTAACATTTAAAGGATTAGTTCAGTGGTCAAGCATGTTCATCTTATATGCATTCAAAAATCTTATTCTGTTAAAGAGATATTTAAGTTCAAAGTTTGGTTTCATTTCTGTAGAAAAGACTCAAATCAGACTAGTTGTGACGTCACAGCATCAGATTCCTCAAAGTCTTTATGTATTTTAAAGAAAGTTTATTTAATTTGTTTACTATCTAAATTATTTTTCTCAAACTTTCTTCAGGTCGTATATTATAAATACGCTTTATTCAGTTTTACTACTTTTTT
>JAIGNY010002568.1:507500-510000 GCA_020152595.1 Chiridota heheva | reverse complement strand
AAATTGGACCTATCTTTTTTGGAGTGTAGTTTAAAGTGTTTCCTTTAATTATTAATGAAAATTCGAGATTCTTTAGTTTTCAATGAACTTAAACTCAATCTTGAAGACAGAAAGTGTGGATCGAAGTTTATACGAGAAGGTACTTGATTATTTGAAGAAAAAAAATGGCCACATGAAGCTTCACCTGTTTACATTTGAGTGGGAGTTTATGGTTTAACCCTATGTAAGAATCGGTAGATATTCATCCTTAAGAACCAACTACCAGGTTTTTTTCTAATAATTCTTCCCTAAGAGACAAAACAGGAGCTTCATCACTCTCTAAAAGCCGTCAGAAATTCAACTGGTGCATCGCAAAAAGTGCATCGCAATAGTTCAGAATACCTTCATGAACCTTGTAGGAGTAAGAGAATCATTAGACTGTTAGAAAAAGTACGTCTATGTCCTAGCGTGAGTATTGCGAAGTGAGATCTGTGTATGAAGCTCCTAGAGAGGCCCATAATTTTATTGTTTCAAAGTCGTGAAATGACTTCATAGTGTGGAAAAATCTTCAATGAAGATTAATCTAAAAAGTTGTCTCATTTTAGCAAAATTTCTGACATCTAAAAAAAACTTTCTCAAAGAGTGGACCCGTTTTGCATGGTAAAAACGACAACTACTTTTGTTATGGGCATGCTACTTAATTTGAAACTTAAATAGAATGATACTGTTATACATATTCTTAATCCTCTTCTTGCAGCCGTTCACTTTATAGACTACCACCCTCCCGAGTTCACTAATTGCCCATCTGAACCAATAACAGCGATATCCAACGATGACGAAAACGGCGCGCGTGTAACTTGGAATTTAGGAGCGCGAGACAATTCTGATGAATCACTCATCCACATGTCTCGGTATAAATCTGGAGATCTCATACCAATCGGAACGACAAATATATTTTACCAGGTTATGGATCACGCTAACAACATGGCTTCTTGTGAATTTGTCGTAATTGTTGAAGGTGAGTGAATTGAAGGATAGTGATTTGTAGCACAACTGTCAAAGAATAATAAACAAACAACTAAACTTAATAGTGAGATGTAATTTTGTAAAATGTGGCAAAGCCTTCTTTTCTACAAATTCATTAAAACAAATCATTTTACAATTGAGATCGGAAACAGTAGACGATGCTCAAGTATGATTCTTTTTCAAGTTGAATAATCTTCCATAAAGTAAAGTCTCAAAACAACAGACCATTTTTCATTAAAAAATATTACAATTAATAGTCAACTTGTCTTATGCATGTAACATCGGTTGCATTACCAAAATGTTATCACAATGCCTCATTCCAAGTAGAAATTTTATTTTGTGACGATAATCGGAGTCGGAACTGGATCCCAGTTATTGTTTTTTTTCTTTCCACAAGCTGCGTAATCATCCATAAAACATGGTCTCTCAGAATAACCCAGACTTGATATTAGAGGTAATGGTTGCCAGAGAATTAGTTCGGTTCACACCTCAGCATTTACTGCATGAATTAACCAACTCATTTCGTGATATATATATATATATATATATATATATATATATATATATATATATATATATATATATATATATATATATATATATATATATATATATATATATATATATATATATATATATATATATATGTATATATATATATATATATATATATATATATATATATATATATATATATATATATATATATATATATATATATATATATATATATATATATATATATATATATATATATATATATTTATATATATATATATATATATATATATATATATATATATATATATATATATATATATATATATATATATATATATATATATATATATATATATATATATATATATACATATATATATTTATATATATATATATATATATATATATATATATATATATATACATATATATATATATACACATATATATATGTATATATATATATATATATATATATATATATATATATATATATATATATATATATATATATATATATATATATATATATATATATATATATATATATATATATATATATATATATATATATATATATATATATATATATATATATATATATATATATATATATATATATATATATATATAAATATATATATATATATATAATATATATATATATATATATATATATATATATAAGCAATCTTTGTTCTTATTTTAATGTTCTAATAGATCAAACACCTCCGGAATTCAAAAATTGCCCGACAACCGGTATCGTGACCTACACATGCGACGAAACAGCGGAGGTTTCCTGGTCTTTAATTGAGGCTAGCGATAATTCCCACGAGGTTCCTAGTATGAGAAGCTACTCACATAAATCGAAGGATGCTTTTTCCATCGGTAATACGACAGTTGTTTTTGTCATTCAGGACGATGCTGGAAATGAAGCTATCTGTGCGTTTCGTGTTGCTGTTTTAGAGAAAGACTGCTTCCCTGTATGGATCAT
>JAIGNY010002568.1:495000-505000 GCA_020152595.1 Chiridota heheva | reverse complement strand
ATATATATATATAATGTAACGCTGGCACCCACGTTTCCAGTTCCTCTAGGGATAGAACGCCCTCAATAATTTTCCAATGATTAGCACAAAACGAAAATAGAAACATAAAAACAAAGGCAAATAAAAACACGACAAAATGGTGTCAAATTTGACAATATATTTCTACTCTCACACTTCCTAATTCCAAAAAAAAATAAAAGAGTTAAAAAAATTACAACTAGCCAAAGAAGAAACATCTCTTTAAAACAAGAAAATATTATGTCAAGTCATAAACAATAACTTCAACACCATATTCCTCTACACTTGAACGCTGAAACACATGCACAACTAAACGCTTATACACCTTAAGAATCCTCTGGCTATCTCACACACTAAATTGCTACACACTCGAACATAGTCGCCTGTACACCGAACGCAGGCACGTCATACGCACGCACCACAGGACACAGGAACACTGGAAGCAGGCACCTCATTTACATGCACCACTTTATACGGGAAACACTGGAACAGACATTTCAGACGCACGCACCACAGGATACAGGAAAGACTGGGCGCAGGCACCTTATATGCATGCACACTGGATGCAGGCACAACCCACGCATGCACACTGGACGCAGGCACCTCATATGCATGTACACTGGACGCAGGCAGAACCGACGCATGCACACTGGACGCAGGCACCTCTTATGCATGCATACTGGACGCAGGTACAACCGACGCATGCACACTGGACGCAGGCACCTCATATGCATGCATACTGGACGCAGGTACAACCGACGCATGCACACTGGACGCAGGCATCTCATATGCATGCACACTGGACGCAGGCACAACCGACGCATGCGCACTGGACGCATGCACACTGGACGCAGTCACAACCGACGCATGCGCACTGGACGCATGCACACTGGACGCAGGCACAACCGACGCATGCACACTGGACACAGGCACCTCATATGCATGCACACTGGACGCAGGCACAACCGACCCATGCACTACAGGACACAGGAAACATACACGACTTGCCGCGTGCACCACCTGGACACATGCACAACTTAACAACAGAAAAGTGTGCATGCACCTCTAAGTGCACGTGTTGCAGCAAGTATACTTTGGACTACAGTGTGACTGTTAATAACCCTCACCAAACAGTCTAGAAAACGATGGCTGTAAAGGAGGGAAGGAACAAAACGTCTATAACTTCACTTAAGAAGAAGGGGGTTCACACGGTCCATTCGTCGGTAAAATAATGCACTTTAGTAATCTGGACAGTTTATTAATACAAATTATTAATTCTTCTAAAATTACAATAATACGAAATACCAGTGTAATATCCTTCTTGGCATACTGCCTACGAGGGAATTATGCAATTTAGAACTTGTACACCTGTACACTGTCGCTATCAAGTAGCGAAGGATCGGATACAATCTCTGCATAATTAGTTTAAAATAACCATCGTTCAGATAATATTAAGAGCAACTAACCGAAAATATTAGCAGCTATATAGGCTGACAAAAATCCCTTGAGTACACAAAATTACAATTAGAATTAATGGGCAAAACGAAAAAGAAAGGTCCTTAAGAATTATCAAAATCGTGTCTCTTCCATACAACGGTCATCAAGCGTCTCCTCGTGGTCTCTCTCAAACAGAAAAATAGTACCAGTCACGAGGTGGGGCCCGAATTACAATTTGGATGCAAAATAAAGGTTTCTTTGTTCAGGTTATCTGTCTGTCAAAAAAAATAAAGGAAAAGAGGTGATATTTAAAGGGGTACTAAAATAATTAAAAGTGATCCGTCTCACACTGTCCTTTCCCAAAGCCCATTGCGTCCCGCAATTTTTACCAAAGAGAAACAAAAAAAATATTATAATTGTATAAGGACTACCCGGTCACGATCTCCCTTTCCTCTACCTCATGTACACTCCCATCAGGATACGTGAGTGTCTTGATCCGGTTTTTAAAGCAGAGTTTCTCCCCAAACGGATTTCAAACGCAGTCATGCCGGGTGACCTGCGGGCTCCCTTTCACCGAATCAACCTCCTGTTGAACACACTCCACGTTTGATACCACCGATACCTTAAATGGGACTTAAGGTGGCGATGCAAAGTTCTCTATCTCCGATTGGTTGGTGGGAGCAGAAAATGTCGACCCTACCTCTGTCAATTCCTGGAGGTCAGGCCACCCTAGCGACGCCTCCCGCCGTGCCTCCGTCGTTAACGTCCTTCGCGACCGGGCTTGTTAAGCGTTCTGGGTTGTTCTATGAGCTTTTTTTCCCGGACGAATCATTTCGAAATCGTTTTACAGGCCTGTCATCTTCTTTTCGCTCAATTCCTCTTTTCTTGCAGTTTTCTTCATGTCGGGCAACGTCAGGCTTCGGCTCGCTGCGATACCTACAGTATCTACACGTACACATTCTCTTCTCATGCTCCTTTACTGCATGTTCCCGCAGCTGCGCTACGGACGAGAACCTCCTCTTGCAGATAGAACACCTGTAATCTATTTCATAAAGTGTGGTTTTCACTATTCTCTCTCCTTAAAGGTAGGAGGAAATGGAAAGTGTAAATAAAAATACGTTTGTATGTCACAAAACACACACACGCACACAAATATCTCCTTGCAAGCCTGAACAACTCACAAGCCCAAACAAAATAAGCAAGAGGACATCATATCTTTAAGAATAATTCATTGGTCACTGGAATAATACATCAGTAAGGATTACAGCCTAGTTAAGACCGTAACGATCTGGTTCTCGTCAAACCCTTAAACATGTTAAAGGTCTTTTGCGATGAGGTACTTCTGACCCCATGATTTGGTCAGTTGTGTCGCCAACGTTTTAAGAAGTTTCTTGGCTACCGACCATCTTCTCCAGCTTCTCTTTGTCGACCTCACTGTCCCGGCAAAAAGAACGTGTTCCTGGAGCCACACCTTCGTCCAAAGGTCCCTTACCCAGGATTTTCTGTGCTTCAGGTTCTGTATGTATTTCATTGCCATCCTTGTCGTCGTCATTTCTCTACTTCATGAAGGCCTTCACCCATTCGGGTTCATCCCCGTTGTATTTCTACATTCGGTTGAAATGAACAAGCTTCTCAGTCTTCTTCGGCCCAAATTGCAACCTGCACAGAGAGTCATGGGAGCCTTTTTTTAAAACAAAGTATGGACCTCGCCAAGGACAGTGTAATTTTGGAGAAAGGCCAACTTTCGGAATTGCATAGTGGACCATGACTAAATTGTCCCTGTCATAGTCATTAGTAGAAGCACCCCGATAAAAATGCGTCTTTTGCCGATCACTTGCAATTTTCAGTTGCCGTCGTGCTATCTTGTGCACGCTTCGCAAATTTTCTTCAAGTTTCTCGACAAATTCCGGGTAATCATTTGGCTCATCCTGCTGATCGGTCGGTGTAATCTGGATTCATGGGAGTTCTGATCTGTCTGCCATATAGGATTTCCGATGGGGTGAAGTCAGTTGAGTTATGTTTCGCTGAATTATAAGCCATGCTCAGGTATGGCAACCAGACGTTCAAATCCCTCTGGTTAGGGGCAACCACAGCCGACAGCATCGCCTCCAAAGTGCGGTTAAACTGTTCGATTATACCATCCGATTTAGGATGGTATGGCGTGGTCCTTGTCTTTCTGATATGCAATAGTTCACACATTTTCGTGTATACGGCCGACTCGAACTGCCAACCCGGATCAGAATGGATTTCGTCAGGAATATCCAGCCTGCAGACAAACTGCTCCACAATCACACTGGCTACGGTATTCGCTTCCTGGTTGGGGATTAGAAAAGATTTGGTTCATTTGGAGAAGTAATCTCCCACAACCAAGATGTACTTATTGCCAGCAGGGGCGAGTGGTAACGGTCCCATAATATCTACCGCAATTCTTTGGAGGGGCTTTCCAGCTGCGTATTGCCGCTTCTTAGCCCTGGGCCTTTACGTTTACTGCACGGAGGGCCACGCCGACGTATAGTTTCCTGTAACGCTCCATAAATTGGTGGTTAAAGTGTAGCTTGACGCTTAGTCGTAACTTGATGCCGGTTTATCTGCATCCTTATTGAACTTTAATACGAAATACACAACAAATTGATATTCCTCGTTTTTGCCTTTTAAACTGGCATGTTGTTTATTATCTTTATCACACGATTCAGTCCTCTTACTAAATCAGTAAAAACACATCAAATTATATGTCTCCTTGACAATTGACAAAGTTCCAGATCTCTCTTACTTTTGATCCCCTCAACTTAACCTGCTCTGCAACTCTCCCAAAAACAAAGATATATTCGATGGTATCTCACTAATGTGTATATCATAAGTTAACCAATCAGACAGTCAGATACACGGATTTAGAATAAGTCAATAACTTCTAACCAATCAGGAATCTGGCTTCTCCTACTAGTGTGCTTTAATATCTGAGATTGACAGATACTGCTCTATGTGCGTAATCTTTGTTCCTGTTTATCAATTCTTTCTGGGAATTGATATAATTAAATACACAAGAAAATGGCGTGAGAACTATCCTGTTTACGAATACGCGTCAATATCAAAGACGCTATATGTCGCTTGTTTACTCGAGTTCGTGACCTGCGTTCAGAATCTAGTTCATCTTAAAGGTATATGGACACAGGATGGATTAGTATTATACAACATTAGTCATGAAATGGCCAGACAGTGGGTGTGCATGTGCCACTTCCCAAACTTCTTTCGCCAATTTGGAAGAAGGAATTAGCTGATGGGATACCTCTTCACCAGTGGGCGATTCAAATCGTAGGTACGCAATTCCAAAATATCCCATTGTGACCAGTAGTTCTTCAAAGTTCTGCTACCTGAAGATATCACCTCCCATGGTGGTCGGATCCCTTCCTTTTTAGCCTTGACCAGGGGCTGGACATCCGGGTACTTCCGTTAACTTTCCTGGAGTTCCTCAGTGGACCACTCAACCGCAAGAGGTTGTTTGTCATCCCGTCACTCTTCTCTAGCCTTCGATGTTACAGCAAAACACTGGTTCGCTGAATCCTCAGTCTGACAACCAATGTCTTGGCGTGCACGGTTTTCCAACACAGGAGATTCCTTGCTTTCCTGGCGCTCACAATACGTGCAATCTTCGCATGGACGTCTGGAGAGGCTGTTTGCAGTGTTGTGGATTCGACCAGGACGATGTTCAATTGAGAAGTCGTATGCTTCTAGTGTTTCAAGCCATGAAGCAATTTGACCTTCCTGGTTACGGAAACGCATCAGCCACCGAAGGGCGCCGTGATCTGTCCTTACTTAGAAGCGAGTCCCGTAGAGGTAATGGTGGAACCATTTTACTGCAAGAACCACAGCTAATAATTCCTTTCTGGTCACACAGTGACGACGTTCTGCCTTTCCGAGTGACTTACTATAGTAGCCAATGACTTTCTTTTCACCGTTCTGGACCTGAGACAGAACTGCTCCCACACCGAAGTTGCTGGCGTCAGTACCTAACACAAAATTACCAGTTCCTTAGGGATAACTTAGAAGTGGAGGATTGGTCAGCCGTCTTTTCAACTCTTTGAAAGAATACTCACATTCGTCTGTCCACTGGTATTCCCTCCCCTTTTCGGTGAGACGGTGCAATGGTCGGGCGATATTGCTGAAACTTCTCACAAATCTCCTATGATAACTGCACAAACCAAGAAAACTTCTAACTTCGTTCACATTTTTTGGGATGGGCCATTCCTGCACAGCCATTGTGTTATTTGTATCAGTTCGGACGCCGTTGCTTGTGACAATATGTCCCAGGAATACCACTTCATGTCGGAAAAACAAGCACCTCTTAGGAGACAATTTTAGCCCTGCTTCCATTAGACGCTGGATTACTTCCTCGAGCCTGCTCCTATGTTCTTCAAAGGTATTCCCGAAGACAATGATATCATCGAGGTAAATGAGACAGCTCTCCCACTGCAAACCGCCCAACACCCGCTCCATTAGCCGCTCGAACGTTGCGGGGGCGTTGCAGAGCCTGAAGGGCATCACACAGAAATAAGCCCCGGTGGGTAGCAAAATCGGTCTTTGGTCTGTCTGCCTCATCAACCTCGATCTGCCAGATCTAGGGTAGAAAACCAGGCAGCACCACCAAGTAAATCCAAGGTATCGTCAATCCGTGGGAGGGGGTATGAGTCTTTTATGGTCACATCATTTACCTTCCGATAATCGACACAGAAGCGTAAGCTTCCATCCTTTTTCCTCACCGGCACAATAGGGAACGACGACGGACTACAAGAAGGGTCGATGATTTCATGGGTCAGCATGTCATCGATCTCTCTCCCAGCCTCCTCCTGTTTGTTGATGAGCAGTCTTTAGGCTGCTTGTCTTATTGGAGGTTGAATCGCAGTGTTGATCTTATGTTTGGCGATCTTAGTCTTCCCCAAGTCCTGAGGACCAGTGAAAAATGCTTCCTTCCACTCACACAACATTCTAGCCATTTGTCGTTCCTGCGCCTTATCCAGCCCCTCTGTACTCTCAAAATACAGCTGCTGCAAGTATGGTGGGACCTCAACCGGTCCACCTGGACTTCCCACATCATCTGTAGTGTGTTCCGCGGAAGACTCAACTTCCTCCACCCCTTCACACATAACAACAGCTGTATTTTTGTACAAGGTTATTGGCTAATTTGAAAGATAAACCATCCTGACAGGAATAATTCCTGGCTTAACTCTTGTCAAACTCCGTGCAACAAGCATCCCCTCTCTTTTAGCAATCCCCTCCGAAGCTTCAATAATTCCAAGCTTCCCTTGTAGATTCACAGCTAGGTCCTTGACTTCGGCTTCTATAATGGTCTGTGATCGTGGCGGCAATAACGATGTCTTGCACGCAACCATCCTGCACGAAAAATCGTCCCAGCTTTCTGGTTCCACCTCCCCTTCTCTTCCAAAGGTAACTTGCCCCATTCCTGCATCAATAGAGCAGTGGTAACGTCTTAAGAAGTCCAGCCTCAGTATGCAATCCGTCCCGATGTCTGCCACCCAGAACTCATGTATCATCGCTTTATTGCTTTTACATATGGACATCTCTAGAAATGTCTTCCCGAGAATTGGTACACTGCTGCCATCAGCTAAAACTAATGCGGACCCCGCTGTCTGGAGACTTGGCCTCTTATCTTTTGGAATCTTAAAGTACCTCTCAGCTTGGACAATGGAGATGTTTGCTCCTGTATCGATCAAGCAAGCAACTGATTGCGACATGATTTTCCCGTCTAAGTAAATACCATTTTGGGCCAGTCCTAGTATGCCCTCATGAAGTCATGGACCGCCACTCGAATAGGTCTCTTTCTGGTTTCGTCTACTGCCGGGCTTCGACCCCCAAACTCGACACCGTGGAGTTTTCCCAGCTTTCTTCTTCTTGTCGGCGCCTAACCTCTTTCAGTTTTTGGCAGTCTCGCTTGAAATGCCCTGGCTCTTGGCAATAGAAATACACCCTGTGATTCGATTGCGTTCTACGCGTATTTCCTTGCGACTGGTCAGAGAACGGGTTTGTGCCATGTGAGTTACTAGGGTTCCGCCTCCCAGAGTTCTTAAGCACCCTCATTTCATCCTTCAGAGTCTGCACAGACTGCGACAGCTCCCTCAAAGAGCTACGTTGATCTGTTAGATTGTCTTCCACAATCTTGCGAACTTGATTTGCAAGATTGTCCAAAGTATTACCAGCCGCGCCGGTAGGTGGTGTGCTGCCGACCGCACGAACAACTTTTCTCCCTTCAAAGTTCCTTTGCTTTTCAACCAAGTAGAAAGCTTCTATCTCCAGTGCGGCTTTCAGGGCTTCATCTGATGTAGAAGGTCTTGTTTGGTAGACACCTAGTCTCAGATTGGGGTCATTTAGAGCATCTACAAAGTGGTCCTTGGCCAACACGGATAATAATCCGGTGGATGCTGTTGGATAAGCCTGCCGTGTAAGCCTTCGCACTTCGTGTGTCAGCTCTGGTAGAGTCTTATTCCCCTTTCGAAAACGATTTTTCGACTGAATGCGAAAAACTTTGGTCTGGTGCGCCGGGCTAAACCTGCCAGACAGGGTTCCCACAAGTGTGTAATAATTCCTTCTTCCTGCAGCATCCAAATCTGCAAGTACAGGTTAGGCTTCGCCTTTCAAGCTGGCGGCCAAACACATCGCCATCACACCAGGACTCCAACTATGCAATTATGCGATTATCAGGAACTGAGCATTATAATCATCCCACGATGTCGTCCCATCATAGATCCCCGGTCGGATATCTGTGTTCCCACCATCTTAGGTATTGGTGGAATGTAGTCTTGTGCATGGTTGGAAGTTCTCAACCCTGCATCAACTGGAATTAGAGGAATTTCTCTGGTCATTCTGTTTGCACCACAACTCTCTTCAAATGGAAATAGTCAGCAGTAATCACCACGAGATGTTACAGCTGCTTCTTCTGCGCGTGCAACTCCTTCGCGAAAGGGGTTGCCTGGAAATAAAAATGAGGGGTGAAGGTTTGCCCCGTATGCGGCTGTCCCAACAGACTATTGGTAGACCTCTTGCTCGAAAAGCGTATTGTCCCAAGAAGCTGAGCCACTGTGTCGTTGGCGGCTGTCATTTGGTGCGGTTATTTTCGACGACGGTTCCGCGGCACTTAAAAAACGGATTTCATTTGTCTTGGCAATCAAGTGGACGTGGTGATCTTCTCTGCAGTGTTGATGCTGAAGCGTCACCATCACTGCCTGTATATTCCTCTAGTAGAAGCCACTGCGATTCTTCCGCCCTGGATCCATGTTGTCGTGGAGTACCCTCCATCTGTCCGTCCTCGAATGGAGAAAGCATCTTTCACGAAAATCGTGGGATTGAAAAATAAATCAAGCAGCCTATCCCACCGTTGCCACCAATTGTCACGCTGGCCTCCACGTTTCCACTTCGTCTAGAGATAGGACGCCCTCAATAATTTTCCAATGATCAGCATACAAAGGAAATAGAACATAAAAACAAAGGCAAATAAAAACACGACAAAATGGTTTCAAATTTGACAATCAATTTCTCCTCTCTCGCTTCCTAATTCCAAAACACATCACTTTCAGATAAAAGACTTTAAAACAATTAACAACTAGCCAAAGAAGAAACATCTCTTTAAAACAAGAAAATATTATGTCCAAGTCATAAACAATAACTTCAGCACCATATTCTTCTATACTTGAACGCTGAAACACATACACAACTACACGCTTGCACACCTTAAGAATCCTGTCTATCTAAGGCACTAAATGGCTACACACTCCAACATGGTCGCCTGTATACCGAACGCAGGCACGTCATACGCACGCACTACAGGAAACACTGGATGCACGCACCTCATATGCATGCACCACTTGATACAGAAAACACTGGACGCAGGCACTTCAGACGCACGCACCACATGATACAGGAAACACTTGACGCAGGCACCTCATATGTATGCACACTGGACGCATGCACACTGGACACAGGCACATCATATACATGCACACTGGACGCAGGCACAACCGACGCATGCACACTGGACGCAGGCACAACCGACGCATGCACACTGGGCGCAGGCACAACCGACTCATGCACTACAGGACACAGGAAACATACACGACTTGCCGCGTGCACCACCTGGACACATGCACAACTTAACAACAGAAAAGTGTGCATGTACTCAAAGTACACGTGTTGCAGCAAGTATACTTTGGACTACCGTGTGACTGTTAAAAACTCCCACCAAACAGTCGGGAAAACGATGGCTGTAAAGGGTGTGTGTGTGTGTGGGGGGGGAGGGGGGGGTGGTAAAATAGACATACACCGGCCACTTAGACAGATAATAGAGCCTGCTCTGGCGAGCATATCACGTCTATAACTTCATTTAAGAAGGAGGGGGTTCACACGGTCCATTCGTTGGTAAAATAATGCACTTTAGTAATCTGGAACGGTTTATTAATACAAATTATTAATTCTTCTAAAATTACAATAATACGAAATACCAGTGTAATATCCTTCTTGATACACTGCCTACGAAGGAATT
>JAIGNY010002568.1:472500-490000 GCA_020152595.1 Chiridota heheva | reverse complement strand
ATATATCTGGACATATGAAATAATTAAATCTTACAATACAAGCAATAATATAATGGATCCCGTTTGATTGCTTATTTGAGATATATTCTAGAAATAGAGTAACCTGTAGAAGGTTCGCCCGAGCATTTTGAATTGCGTTTTAACCAAGCTAGAACTCACCAAGACGCCGCGAAGGAGTGATACTTACATCAATTTGAATATAAGTCAATTCGAATCTTTCCCACCTCTTTTTACTTTATGAATCTTTGATCAATCCGATTATTACAGATTCTTAGTGTACTCTTCCAATGTCCTATATCTCAAAACTGCAAATCTTATAAATGTACCAAAATATTTACGCACAATAGCGTAATGGGACAAAATTAGGGTGGAGGTGAAATTTCTGACAGGGTGTTGCACAATTGATCAAATCAGCATCATAGCAAGATATTTGACATGGGGGGAACAAACCTAGAAAATACACTGGTCTCTTATGTGCAAAAATTACTTGTAAAGAAATTTTGGGAAATTTCCAAAAAATTGTGAAATTTTGGGAAATTTCCAAACAATTAAAGAAAATTTCCCAAAATAAAGAACATTTCACGAAATTAAAAAAAAAAAAATCTTTCCCAAAAATTTTAGAAATTTGCTCGGAAATTGGAGGAATGAAGCAAGCTTTCCAAAAACTGATTAAAGCTTTACGAAAAGGAAGCAAATTTTCCCCAAAAAGAAGGAAATTTCCCGAAATTTAAGAAAACTTTCAAAAATTGAAGAAAATTTCCAGAGAATAAAATAAATTTCCCGAGAATTAAAGCACATTTCACGAAAAAGAAGAGACATTAGAAAACATTTGAAAAAAAATTCCTAAAAGGTAAGAAATTTCCCAGAAATGAAGCAAATTTCCATATAAAGGCAGGAATTTTTCTGAAAACTGAAGAAAACCTTCAACAAATTGTAGAAAATTTCCAGAAATTGAAGCAAATTTTCCGAAAATTAAAGCACATTTCACGAAAATTAAGGAAAACTGAAGAAATTTGATGGATTTTTCTCTAACATGAAAAAAAAATTCCTCAAAATGAAGAAACTTTTTCGAAAATTTCAGATTTCTCGAGTCTGTTACTCAATGTTAACTATTGAGTTGACGATCGTAATTTATTATATCTTATCTTAATATGTTTATTTCATAGGAATGTTTTCTTAGGGTCAAAACCTCACTACTGGGGGGCAATTAAAAGGAATGGGGTAATTTCCCCTCAGTTATTATGTTAAAAAGGCTATAACGTGCCTTTTATATGTACAATATAATAAATCATACCTCTGGGCTTGGTGTATGTCACATACCAATGCGCGTAGACTGGTAGAGTTGTTCATGCAGTCAACCATCCACAATTGTAACAAAATCTGAAAGCGGCGCGTTAGTTCAGGCCCCCTACATGGACTTGAGTGTCATACCCTGGAAACTGGGACTTTGAGAACCTCCCGGGTAACAATTGATACGAATGTGGGCGTGGTTCATTCATGCCATTAACAAAGACCAAAATTGATTGGAGAAAATAAAAGGTTAAGTGTCATAAAAATGTATTCAAGATTTGTTTTAAGAAAAGAAGATTCTAACAATAGCCTACTTCAAGCTTCACTTCGCAATCTTTATTGCGGAAATTTTAGGCTGCAGACCCCACCCCCTCCCCCCCCCCCTCCACTTCCCCCTTCCCCCGTCATACCCGTCATCCCCTCCACTACCACATAGGAATGTTTTACCTCAAAACGCGCATAAGAACAAAAAAATCGCGGAACTAGCTGTGATGTGTTACGAAAAACTATAAATAAACTTCGTAGGATTTGGATTGTACCATTATTATGCGGGTTGGTTTTAAGAACGAATTCCTTAAACAATAGTTGAATACATTTAGTTTGCACGCAGTAAGGCCAAGTTCTTTAAGATTTTCTTTGAGGATGAAAAAATTACGGATTTATCAACACACATGAAAGGCCGTTCAAGTGTGTATATTTATCATACAAAGTATTATGCAGTTCCACAGATTTGAGTGTTTACACGTGGCGTGATCATAGCGAGGATTGTCACTCTTGATAATACCAGTGACCATCAGAGGCTGAGATGGCATATGGGAGATGGGCTGTACAGCATGAGGGAGAGGGTGGGACGGCATGCAGGAGAGGGTGGGACGGCTTGCCATATTTGACGGCATAGCATGCCGCATGTGGGATGTAGGCCAAGTAGAAATGGAACTTTAGACAACATTTTTTTTAACAACTAGCCAGTTCCAATGAAATATCTTTGAAGCAAAACAAATTAAATGATATTTAATGCACACACAAGTTCAATTTAAAAGTTTGTTAGACAAGGCATCACTGATGAGAAACTTTTTTAAACCATTTTTCTTAAACAAATGTATTACAAACTGTACTTGTGCTGAATAGAAAACAATTTTTAAGAATGTAGTGATACAAAATGTTATAAAGAAGGTTATTCCAGATATATAATAAACAGATATTAATTCATACAAAAAGTTTAATAAATAGCATAGTTCTTAATTTTTGGTATCATAATCATGCAACCTAACGCTGTCGTTTGCCTCGCTCTTGCACTTCTTCGTTCATGATTGTTGTCGATAAAATTTCAGCCAAATAATGTTTAATTTCTGATAAATACAGCATATAATAAGAAATATATCTCAGTGTAGCAAATTATACAAGAAAACTGTTAAAAATGGAAGAAATTCAGCCAAAATCCGACATTGGAAAACCTTATTCGCCTTTTCACAGCATGTTTACAATACACAAAGCACAGGAAACCCTCTGCGCACAAAAGTACAGTCCATGCAGCTCGGGCGTGCTAAGATTACGTCAGAATTAGAATAAAGGGATACATAAGCGGACGCGAAATTTTTTCTCTCATTGATTTCTATTTGTTGGAAAGTACCAGCCTCTTTTGCACTAATCACGCTGGATTTTATATATACATGGTAAATAGATATATGTTAATTATCAGTCCGTGTGATATGGACTCCCAAATACTTTCATTTATAAGTTACAAAGGTCAAAGCGGCGATAATCTTGTGATTTTGCTAGCGCTTCCAATGAAAAACAAGAAAAATACTTGTTATAGTTACAAAGTACGGTACTTTGTTAAATGAAAATGGTCTTAAACAATAGATAATCAATTCAAGTTCTCTATACCGTTTAAAATGGACCAAAATATTCAGAGGCTCTTTAGTTATAACGTTTAAAGTGCAAAATATGTGTAATTTTTCAGAGCGTTTTGCACAGTTAAGGAGATTATCGCAACCGTATGAACCAAACATTCCCATATGCCACCACCAGTACGCCACTGTAAATTACGCACACCGATTCTGATTTTCTAATGTTCATGACATCACGGGTTTAGCTTAAACATAATTTATCTTCATGTTTTGGGAAATACACATACCTCTTCATACCCAACACCCACTAGATATAGACTTACGTAAACGTATTGCGTGGACAGGTTACACGGCTTACCTTTGAAGACTTAAATGTACCGCATTTCATATCTTTGAATTATTTGAAATTATTGAAGTAATTTGCAAACTACAAGAAAATTGTTCTGATAACCTGATAGCGTGCAAAATGTACCAGTGGGTCTTAAACTCAAGCAATAAGATTAAATCTTCTTTATTGTGAGATTTGGTATAGGCTATTTATTTAAAAACCCATTCATGTTTATCATACCCCTCATATTTGCATAAAAATTATTGACAGATCGATAAAACACACGTTTGAATATCCCTCACCACCTTAGCAGTCCACCACTAAGTGCACGCTCGAAAACGTCAACATTTTGATAAAATAGCTAAAAACAATCACTTATTCAAAGATAGCTAAAATTTCTTAAAAACACTGTAGAACAGTTTGGGGATAGTATTGATATAATCAGCATAATCTCAACGCGGAAAATAAAAGTACAAACGTGTACTTAGCATGGAAATCTACACCAAGTCCATGTATAATATAAAGGTCTTCAATTCCACTGTACATTTACTGTACAGTCAACAAAATGTTTGCCAAGTAGTGTTTGTCAAGCAAGTTGAAAAAAGGTTAGTACACATTCGTTAAAAACCGCGACATCCTTTCCCCCTTTATGGCCTTACTTTTGAGTTTATGTAGACATTAAACTCTTAAAAAGATCTTGCATAGAATTTTGTCACTGAGTTTTGCACTGAATTTGTTTGTATGCTAGTTTGAATATCAGACCTGGATTTCATGCAAAATATTTGACAAATTGCCACCCTAACTGTTTTGTTACCAAAACCGTAAATGTATGGATTTAAGGCATAATTCAAATACAGAATTGCATGAATAATAGAAAAAGTCAAAATATTAGGCGTGCCTGGTAACACTGAGGTGAATAGATAGATTATGAAAGGAATGAAGTTACACGAGTATAACAATATGATCAAAAACAAGATAGTTGCAGATTTAGCCTCTCTTTTGACTTTGAGTCTTTGTCTGTATCGCCGGACCTGATAAGTGACTTGGCTTATACTTCCAATTCCAGTTAAGGTGTGAAGTGGATGTGGTGTAGGCTGATTTGATTGCGAGGTTTTAATCGAATGATCATGCAGCTGAACCTGGGCTGCAATTTGTCTTGCATGGCGTCGAACCACAAAAAATATCCGAAAATAGATAACGAGCATAACAGGAATTGGCAATAACCAGTTTAAAGACATCCAAATGGCATACGCTATCGAAGGAGAGATGGATTTAAAGGTGCAAAGATCTGATACTGGCGGTCCAGCGTAGCCTATCCATGATAACGATGGTATAATACAACCTGCTAGTAACGAATAGGCTATGATTACCGCGAATGCTGCTGAAATTTTCTTCCGAGTAAGAAAAGAATCCACTTTAAATGGTTTGCAGATAGTTAGATATCTTTCGAATGTTGTTGCCAGTAATGAAAAGGTAATAATCAAGGAGGCAACAAATGAGATACACCCTAGACAAAAACAAATTGCCTGGCCTTTCAAGATGCCAATATCAGCTAAACCTTGAAGTGGATAAAACAAGAAACAATGTAGGAAGCTAAATGCATGTAGCGATATTATAAAGGAATTTGACAATGTACGTAATTTTCTCCTAAAAAGAAGTGTAATAAGCACCATTCCATTTCCAATTGTTCCTATAAAGCCAATGGTAATATTCAATGTTAAAGTCACTGTAACAAGAGTTGAATTGCTCATTTTGACTGATTTCTTATTTGATTCTAATTTGGAGTTGAAGGTTTATTTATAAAATACGCAAACATTGTTATAAAAAGCACATTTTCGTTAAAAAAAACTATTACTTATCTCTTCAGTTTTCTTCTTAGCCAAAATAATACGAACTAACGGTTTAATAATTTTGTATAAAATGTCTGATTTTCAGGTTTTAAAGTAGAGAAATCCAATTTCAATTCATTTGAACAACTTAAGCTATCCATTTAAAGTTATTTTTTAGATGTAAGACAAGTCTCCAACTAAGAAGATTGCCACATCTTTACAAATGCATATCATCAAATTCTTAATATGCACTCGTAGTAGGTTGTTCTCAGCCGTTTGATATTGGCATATAAAATCATTTTCGTCTGTAAATTCATTGATGTATATCACACAATCAGACAATGAGCTGCTGCTACTTCTGTTAAACCAAACTGTCAACTCACTTTGGTGATGTTAAACTGCAGATCGTGTTGTCCATCATTTTCATATGTAAGCAACAGTGTATTAATAAATAAGGATTCCCATGAAAAGAAAATAATTTGGAACATTCACTTGGATTTGTGCAGGTCCATATTATTAATGCCGCAAACATGAGAAGTACAATTATGTTTGACATGTGGTTCGAAAAAGAATTATTTTCTTGAACTTATCGCTTCAGTCTTCCTCTTAGGAAAATAATACCAACCCCAGGTTTAACAATTTGATATCAATTTTCTGCAATTCAGATTGTAAAGTAGAAAAATCGAAATTCAATTAAATGTAACAACTTAAACTATCCATCCTTGATATGTAAGAAAAGTCTCCAAGCATGGAAATCAGCGCATCTTCACTAATGCATATCATTGAATCCTTTGTAAATGTAATTTGTTGTCCTCAGTGGTTTTATATTGGCATCTTAAGATAAATTTCATCGTAGCTCTAGTTAACAGAGAAAACGTCTGTTAAAATCAAAGTGTAAATTGAATTTGGTTAGGTAATTATTGAAGTTCCACTTTTTAGAATAATATCTCATGGAATTATAACAAATACACGCGAGAAACGTTTTCTGCAAAATATGAACTTGACATTGACTTTTTAGCTTTGAAGACCTACACGCATTTCACTGTTAAAACCATTAGCAAACCACAAATTTGTTTCTGGGAATCATAGTCACGATCTGATCACACGAGTAAACAGTAGATTATGGCTTTCGGACTACTTTGAAGTAATTCCTCCACTAATCGAATTAACAAAATGTAAACAGATTGTACATTTGTACCTATTGTATTGTATACTTGCTATAAATGCACATAGTTGTGTTTTTTATCCAAAATTGTTCGGGGTAAGATTCCAGTGCGTTTTGATGTATTGATGTTATCGAGTTGTTATGGAATGTAACGTAATCAATTCAATCTTTCTCGATTTCGCTTTTTATTCACCGATCAAGCGCCTCAAACGATAAAAGATTAGTACGGTTCGTCTCTTTTCTTATTCTCTTATTGGTGTTGTTTATAAAACATTATAAAGTTAGTATTGTCACGAATAGATATCAACGCTGCATTTATCATTAAAAATCTACCTTGTAACGAAACTAAAGATTGTCACGTACGAACACCACAGTTGACATATATAAATCAATATAGTCAATAACTTTATGAAAATAAATTTGTAGAGGTGATCAGAAAATGCACGGTGATGTTGTCCATCAGTTTCATATGCAAGCAACTGTTGTAATAAAATAAGTATTCCAAGACAGTTCACATCGATTCTGAAGAGAAAATAAACGGTAGACAAATCTAATATCGCTATTCTATACTAAACAGCCTTATAAGCGTGCAAGTATAAAACAGGAATCGAAAAAGTATTGCATTCGAATTTACACACGCTTAGTAATTATATTACATTTAAGTTTTAATACAATTTGCTCAAAAGGTATCTTCATTACCATTGGCTTATGTTTCTCATTTGTTCAATTGGAATAATTTACGATCATCTGTTTGGAAATAAGTTTAAATAAATCATAAAAACAAATTCATGCCAAAACTTATGAAATAAAAATTGAAATTGCACCAATTCCCCCAAAGCTATTTGTGTATTTTTAAGAAGAGAATGCGTGAACAGAGAGATGACATCTATCTAGCATGGAAAAAAGTGTCCTGTAATTCATTAATTGTAAAACAATCGTGCGTATTCAACATTGACGCCGTTTGCTTGGAAAATGTATGCAATTTGAAGCTAAACAATAAACAGATAAGGCAATTGTGTATACCTCTTTCTTCGACTTTTAATCAACTTTTGCAAAGAGCGCTCACGTCATGAAGGATTTATTGTTTAAATTCAGATGAACCGAACGGCGTATATAATGATGTAGCAGAAATTTCAATCAATCTGCAAATTATTATCCTCCATCTTGAATATAATGTAGTCTTACTCTCATACAACAGTATTTGTTCAACTTAAGCGAGGTCGAACTCTAACAAGAGCAATATTAGTCACATTCTGATATATTTCTGAACAATTCAAAACGACTATAAATAAAAGTCATTCGCATTCGATCAAGTCAACCTCACAGAATTTCCATCGATATATTTCCAATTTCCATACTTATGTCATAATCCTAAAGGGTTTTAAATTCTTTAAAAATGACACCAAATACATTCTTTTAAACTAGAAATGCATTTTCCTCTATACTCATATCAGTTCTCCTCGTAATTGGAAAAATCTTGGACACTGATTGATTTTTGTGCTTATTTCACAACGTCTGGATAACAAGTGAATTTGTGTTTTTTTTCTGTTGACTTACTGATGAGATAATGACTTAGCGACACATTAGCTTGCTAGCCTCAAACACAAATGTTTGGGTAAAGCGACGGATGGGTGCATTCTAAATTTCAATAACCTACTATTTTGTTCATTTAAATAGAAATTCCAATGTTGTGTAATTTACTTGAAAGGATCTTTGCGTGAATATACAAATAAAACACTACCCAAAAGAGGACTGTAATTGCATAAATTGAATATCAATTCCTCTAACTGTCTAATGGCATTGGAAGACCTTTACAGCTTTATTTCAAACATGTCTGATAAATTTAAACAGCAGTCTATCAGAATTAAGTTTCTAAAAATAACATCAGGAACAGATGAATGTATTTGTCTACTTTGGTGGACAGAATGGTAGAAAGCATGTGATTTGGCAAAGTTTTGGAGGGATGTAGACTTGTAAACGCTTCTATTCGAGGGAATGGATCAGAAGAAACTATATTAATCCATGGAAACAACAGTCTGTCAGATATAAATTCTTAAAACAAACATAATGAATGTATTTGTTTACTTTGAGAATGAAAATGGTAATAAACCTGTAACTTACTGTGATATCTAGTTGTTTTATTAATTCAAACACAAATGATCGTTTCCTTGCATTTTCATTCCCAAAATTATTTTATAGATGTTTTGTTCAATTTTGATTGACGATATACGACGTGGTTGTTGAAATGTAATGTTCATTTGATACAACATTGTTGAGTTGCTCTGATTTTGTAATTTTCTGATGTAAAAAGAATATATTTTTTGATCAACGCTTTAACACTAAAAAAATCTTTCATTCGCAATATGTTCTTGAATTATTGTTGAACTTATGAATAGGAATACAATTTCAGGTGCTTCGGTCTCTATTTCTATCGCCTCGGGTCTGTCAACCCACTGCTCGATCATACCAGAGACTGAAAGCGCCTTAGACTTTATTTATCAATTTCATGATTATACTAAAGCAAATATATCTTGAGGATGTTTTGAGTGAAATATGACTGGTGTTGTTTAGGTGATTAAAGCGCAATTTGACGATGAATAATACTAAGGGCTGATAGGTAAATTAATAGGACCTGACTTGATCATATACAGATCTTGCTGTCCCAGCTGAACTATCCCCTTTTCAACTTTGTATGCTTATAGCTTGTCGAAACAACATTTCATGGATGATTGCAAAGCATTGCGATGTTGATATAGTTAATCATAATTATCAACGTGAAAGTTTCTTTGGTGATGATTTTTTTAGCATAGAATTTTAATGTATTTCAAACCGGAACATTAAAAAATATTTTACCAACTTTTCTATAATATATAAAAATGATTAATAAGATTTTCTTCAGTTTGATTCAAATTTCTGTTTATGTTTTGGTTATTCGTTTCAAATATCTTGTTTAATTCAACAGAGGTTTTATGTATCTTATTGCTTAATAGTTATGTTTAGGTGTGTCGTCAGACAAAATAACAATATTATAATTGAAGTAAGATCAGATTGAAAATTCTGATTTGTCATTGGTTCTTAAAGAAAATCGCTTCCCTCAAGAAATTCAATTTAGATCAAAATACTAAATTTTCTTATTGGTATTCTATTGACCAATCACCGATCACGCACACAATCATAACATACGCAGTGTCGATTTAATTAAAATTTCACCCGTTGTGTGTGGTTCAAGCCTCGCCGTAAGCAGCTGATTGTGACGTCAGAAAAGCATGGCCGGATTTATCCGCGTTGTTGTCATGATTTTCTTAAACCAAGCAATTTCCTTTAAGTTATTCACCAATATTTATCTGGTCTGTTTATTTCTTCATTGTAAAGTCTCATTCATTTGCAACAAAGGTTTGCCCTTGGGATATGTTTTGAAAAGTGATATTGGATATGATCTCATTAATATTAATACGAGGTGCACGTCTGGCTAGTGGCTCACAAATTTATCTCGATTTAAGTCCTTTGTGATTGAGAGATTAAACATCAAAATGGTAACCTAGAGACTTTGTTCGAGAAGTTTGATAGCTGTGTTAAATGAACACTAGACCGAAAAGTGAGGTCGCTTGTTTTTGCGAATTTCACAGATATATTATCCACAACAGATCTATAAACTCCATGCCTACATAGTCCACAGACGACGTGAGAGCAAAGGTCACCTTAATATTCATAATAACCAGAAATTTGCTATACTGTTGCGTGCTAAATGAGCCTTTGACTTTTAGGGATCCCTAAAAATACGCCCTCACCTTCGGTCTAGTGCTCCTTTTAGTTTTTGATTAAAATAAAACAATAAAACTTCGTATTAAGAGGTATAGGAATGGATATCTTTATAATTTAAACATGGGATTATTTTCGATGTTTCATGTAAAACGAAATTTTTTTGCAATAAAGATATAAAAAACTAAGGAATACCGAGGTTGTTTATATTAATTTTCTTCTCTCAACTGGTTATGGAAAGAAGTTTCTTCAAGTTCGAAAATAAGAATACCATTTATACATGCTGACGTGTTTGTCATTGTAAAGTAAATTCTAATGTGCTGATTGAAGATGATCTTTCAGAAATTGAAAAATTTACGGTAACATCACTTTAAGTTCGAATAAAAGACTGCCAGTTATACTTTCCCATGTGTTTGTCTTTTTAAAGACAAGACATTGAAAGTGAATTTTAATGTGCTGATTGAAGATGGTTTTTTGGAAATTGAAAAGCACGCTTTATTTCAAATCATTATCGTAACTCCACATTAATAACACAGAAGTTAAACATAAGCTAATTCTATATTAGACTTTCTACACCAGTCGTTTTTACACATATGATGCGGAATTTTCAACTTAAACTTGAAAATGTTTAACCAACTGAGACCCTCGAGCAGAAATTTGATAAACCAGTTGGGATGGGCACAACCCGTGCATACTAACCTACAGTTAACCTAATTTGAATCTAAAGAGTCTTGCTCGTATGCGAAAGGTACCGGGTGCCATCCCACCGCAGCCGCTGTACTGTGTTCTTGAGCAAAACACTTTACTCAACTTGATCCACCTCATTCAGCTGTAAAATGAATACCAGAGTTAATCTGCGATGGTTGGAGCCATGCCATACAGGGATTATACAACAGTATAAAATAGAGGTCGTATGCCCCGACGAGGGTCGGAAGGAGTGCACGGGGTGAGTTTGAGAGGGGTAGCTCGAACCCCGCGGGTGGCCGCTCTGGTGGTATTTGTAGCTTTCTAAGCCATTTTATACACGATTTGGGGGCAAGTTAGGGTTTAAGAATGGTTTTCACTGCATTGCTTGTCGGGAAAAATTACCAAGTATCTCTTTTAACTCGTGAATTCCCGACAAATTTTATTACGACGTCCCCAACGGGGATCCAGGCCACTTGTACAAAAAGCTTTAAAGGATTAGTTAAGTGGCCAAGCATATTTATCTTATATAAAAGAGGACTTCAAAACAAACAAAATGGTGAAGAAAGCATTTAAAAATCTTATTCCGTTGAGGAGATACTCAAGTTTGAAGTTTGGTATAATTTCTGTAGAAATGACTGAAATCAGACTGGTTGTGATGTCACTGCCTCAGATTCCTGAAAGTCTTTATGGATTTTAAAGAAAGTTTATTTGATTTTTTTACTATTTCAATTATTTTTCTTCAAACTGTATTCAGGTGGTATATTATAAATACCCTTTCTACATTCAGTTTTACTACTTTTTTGACATATCCCATGGTTTTTAAGCCACAAAATCGCAGGACAAAATATGATAAGAATACATAAAAACTTTGAGGAATTCTGAGGTTAAGACATTACAACTAGTCTGTTTTCAGTCGTTTCTACACAAATAATATCAAACTTTAAACTTAAACATCTCCTTATTGAAATAAGATTTTTGAATGCTTTTTCACTATTTTGTTTCTCTTTAAGTCCTCTTTCATACAAGATAAACATGCTTGACCATTGAACTAATCCTTTAATTAAATTACGTAGTGAGTCATTTGCCGTCTAACCTCCAACCTGACAACACGTGTTTCTCTCGACTTACAATCTTCCACACAGTACATTTTGTACCCAACTATGGCTTCGCTACTTTTCAAAGGCGTAGACCTGGTAACTACAGTAGAGCACCTTACACAGGGCCTACAATCCGTGGGATTTACCATTGCCAAGACCAACAGGATTATTTCCCGCCAAACCAACCAACCAACAAAACTCATCAGAGCAATGATATCACCTGCAAACAAGATACCACAGCTACTCCACTACGGTTTCACCTGCAAAGATAAGTCATACAAAGCCGAAAAATATCATCCCTTTAAGCACTCCATCACCATCTGTCGTTGACAACGAGACGGACATCAAGCCAAATACTGCACAGCGCCCGTCGTCTGTCCAAGATGTAGACAGAATCATCTCGTCATAAATTGCCGCCGCCCAAAAGACTCACCTGTCTGCTACCACTGTAAACAGAATCATCCGGCATTCCAATGCTCCACAATTACCAATAAATTTCCAGCTAAAGTCAAAACGCAAGAAGCCTCCATCAGCAATCCCGTCATGAAAACTCACCCACGTTATCCATCATCACTGACAAGCAAAACGTGCAAATTCTGCCTCTTCATCACCAGAACCAAAGAAACTTAAACCAAGACGTCAACAACTGGTACTCAAACATAAACAACCGATGACATCATCGCCACGGCTGTGTTGACGCCCCCACCAGTGAAACCCACAATATCAGTCACCACGCAAACTGACAGTCAACCATTACTCAATTTCCACCGTTCAGCGACGAACGCAACACCATCTGGTCACTATCCCAATCACTCTGGCTACACTACGCAGTTAGGTCCATCACCACTTAAAGAGCCGCCAGTCATCTGACACGCCAACAAGTCAAGCCAAAGACATAGTCAAAGACCAAAGTCAAAGACCATAGTCATAGACATAGACCACATCCAAGCTCAAGACCAAGTCCTGCCACTAAGACGCCACCTAAACTTGCGTTTTCGACGCCCCCTCTCTGTGCCTAGGTGTCTGATGTGGTTCTTTGGTCGGGTGATCGATTGTTAATAGCATAGCATAGCATAGCATAGCAAGGTTTAATGTCCCGAAAGCATCCAGTGCTGGACATTATATCAAGACAGCCACGGCCTTTGATAACCAATTGTGAACTCACTGGTTGCAGACGTGCGGGTGAGAGGACAAAACACTAACCACTACACCACGGAGGTCTGCTGTGCTTATATGCTTATATGTTTGTCTTTACTCCGTCGTAAATGTAAAACCCGTTAAATGTTTACACCACCGTTTTAAGTTTATATACAGTTGTAATTTCCGATTTTGTTTTAAAAAAAATTTGACTCAATATTCTACATTTTCCCTCAAATTTCCGAAGATTTTCCTCCAAATATTTGACTTTTTTTCTCTCGAAATTGTCGAAGGCTTTCCTCAAAATATCCAAAGTTTTCCCTCAAAACTTCCGACTTTTCCCCTTGAAATTTCCAGTAACGATGGGGTGGGTTTTTATGGTTCCCTCCCCTGTAAAAATGTCTAGCTACGTCGCTGTTTTTTTTACCATTATGTTCTTTCTACCTTTTTTTCGTTTAGATGAACTTACTTGACCACTTAACAAATTTCATAAATCCAAGCATATGAGTGTTTGAATTGTCGTGCCTACCGTACCGGAAGTTAGGAAAGAGATTCAAAATCACCAATCATATAAATAGTACTATCACCATAGAAATTATGAATAAGGAACGGAAAGTTCCGACGCCCCCACCCACCTCCTCTTCGTAATCCCGGTCAAAAGTGTAACTTCAAGAATTGAGCCTCCCAATAATACATCATGCACAAACAAAATATTTGCAAATTTATGCGTGCCGTAAACTCCCTTCTATTTTTGTGAGTTTTAAAATATCAATTTCTGTTTTGTCTCTATCTGTCTATGCTCGTCCATATATGCTATAATTTATTGTACAGCTTTTTTTCCCCGCAATTTCTCAGTTCAAATTCTGGATTATACTAGACCTATAGCACTGGATTCAATCCTGTATCTTCCAGTTGGATGCTTTGCTGGTCTCACGGGTGGTGCAGATTATTCAGTGAAGGTGGGGGAAGGAGAAGGTCATTATAACTTGAAGGTAATCTAACACCGGGCGAATTTCGTCTATTTGTTTTCAAGTCAAGATTGGGGAAGGAAAAGTACCCCACCCCCAACCCCCGCCTCTTCCCTCAGTGTCAATCAATATAACATCATAATGACTACTTTAAACAACATAAAATAAATAAGTAAGATCAGATTCAATCGCCAATGACAATGCTGGGCATGCAGGAAATAAATCTTTGGTTCAAGAAATTTTCAGTTTGTAAAATTCTTTGTTCTGTTCAGAGAAAATACACAATTTTAAAATTTCAAAGAAAAAAATGAATCATGAGCGCCATTGGTGTACTTTGCGGTCAATGAAAGAAATATTGGACGTTCCACTGTATTACTGCAAGAATTGTTCATGTTTTTAAATATGGACGCGTTCGTCTCCGCATCCCCTCACCCGCATCTTTGCAAAATTAAAAGACGTTCCTTTTTAGAGATGAAAAGTGAACGCATGTCAGATATTAAGAGAATGTTATACTGCCTAGAGACTGTTATAATGCCTAGAGACTGTTATACTGCCTGGAGACAATTATACTGCCTAGAGACTGTTATACTGCCTAAAGACTGTTACACTGCCTAGAGACTGTTATACTGCCTAGAGACTGTTATACTGCTTAGAGACTAATATACTGCCTAGAGACTGTTATACTGCGTAGAGTCTGTTATACTGCCTGGAGACTGTTATACTGCCTAGAGACTGTTATACTGCCTACAGACTGTTATACTGCCTAGAGACAGTTATACTGCCTGGAGACTGTTATACTGCCTAGAGATAGTTATACTGCCTAGAGACTGTTATACTGCATGGAGACTGTTCTACTGCCTAGAGATAGTTATACTGCCTGGAGACTGTTATACTGCCTAGAGATAGTTATACTGCCTAGAGACTGTTATACTGCATGGAGACTGTTATACTGCCTAGAGGCTAATATACTGCCTAGAGACTGTTATACTGCGTAGAGTCTGTTATACTGCCTAGAGACTGTTATACTGCCTGGAGACTGTTATACTGCATAGAGACTGTTATACTGCCTGGAGACTGTTATACTGCCTAGAGATAGTTTTACTGCCTAGAGACTGTTATACTGCATGGAGACTGTTATACTGCCTAGAGGCTAATATACTGCCTAGAGACTGTTATACTGCGTAGAGATAGTTATACTGCCTAGAGACTGTTATACTGCCTGGAGACTGTTATACTGCCTAGAGACTTATACTGCCTAGAGTCTGTTATACTGCCTAGAGACTGTTATACTGCCTGGAGACTGTTATACTGCCTAGAGACTGTTATACTGCCTAGAGACTGTTATACTGCCTAGAGACTGTTATACTGCCTAGAGACTGTTATACTGCCTAAAGACTGTTATACTGCCTAGAGACAGTTATACTGCCTAGAGACACTTATACTGCCTAGAGACACTTATACTGCCTAGAGACTGCTATACTGCCTGAAGACTGTTATACTGCCTAGAGACTGTTATACTGCCTGGAGACTGTTATACTGCCTAGAGACTGTTGTAGCGGAGTATGCTGTTATTGAGGGAAGTAGTATCATCATAGCTAAAAGGAGAAACAATGCATGATAATTTTCGCGCCTCGTGAGCATATAACTTATTCTTAGAATGTAGATTGAATAAATTAGGTTTTTCATGATATAGCTTTCCAATTGGTTATAAAATCTTTTCTTTCTGCTTTTAATTAATAAGAACCCTTCAGAATAGGGCCTTTGTCAAAGTGTGAGTGCCCCATCCCATTCAATAATGGGATGGAGCACCCTTGGTCAGTTAATTCAGGGCAAAACTTCCAAAACTGCCCTTTTAAGGAGAAAGCCTACACTACTGAAGAAAAAAAAATAACTCTTTCCGAGTCGTTGGCCTTAACGCACGTTTAATCTTTTTATTGAAGAAAGTAGCACAAATAGTGAACCTAAAACAAAAACAAATCAAGGCAAAGTTTATGATCGCTTTGCGTGCATATACTTTATTTTGTTATTTCATAACATTCAACTTTTCTATTGATTTTTCTCTCCCGATAATTTCACTTCTGCCTATACCCTTTACTCCAGATTAATGATTTGCATTAATAATTTCGAATAGAACACAGATGGGGATCCAACCAGAATGTAGTGGCTTAAATTGAAGCTGAATCCAGCAAGGATACATTTTAAGAATATGTGATCCCTCGTTATAGACTATGACTGTATGAGGGGAATTTTGACTACAATGACACAATATACTTACCAAATTCCATTGATTATAAGCTATACAATTATGATAATTCCCATAAATGTTTTTGAGAAACCGTTTTGCTTTATGATTTGGAGCCATTTATAATCTTACTGAGAGCCAGTGGCGCAACAATAGCTGGGTAGGGTGGGAAGGGTGGATAAACCCCACGGGCCCCGAGCAAAAATCGAGATTTGGGAGACTCAAGCAATGACGCTGTAATATGTTTGTCATGAGGTTCCCGATCTCTATATTCCCCACGAGCCCGCAGAACTCTAGTTGTGCCACTGTTGAGAGCCCATGATCATGAGAGCCTTCTCTAGGGCAGGGCGTTTTGACCTGCTGTGTAAATACCGTTTCTACAATTTATGAAAATATCCGCCGTACAGCGGATTTCAGAAAGCTTAGTCTTGCTGCATGTCAAAAACCACAGCCATTTATGTGATAATAGCCCTGTCTGAATATTCCGCTCCACTAATTTAATGAAAGGATCTATTGTTAACCAGCAAGTGCAGTGTATTTGCTTGACTTATTAATTCAGGGTGGTGAAGCAGAAAGCTTACTGAGCAATAGCAATAGTTGGCTGTTTAAATGATTTAGAGCTAAGTGACTTGTTTGGAGAGAGCATGCATGACTAACTTTAGTTGTAATTTTTTTTTAAGAAATATTTTTAGCACAGAGCTAAACGGCCTTTACTCGTCATGCATGTCATGCCAGTATCACTACTAAAGTTACTTAGGATCCCTATATCAGAATAAAGCCTGACATTTTTCGAGAAATGTGATCCCATATTTCTAGTTTTCTGCACGTCTTGAAATCTCCGATTTTTCCTACATTTTGTTTGTAAATGTTTTCAGTGATTTTTTATGATTTTGTTCTCAATGTTTCTTACTTTCATGGCTGCAAACGGGACAAGGCCATCATCAATTTTGCGACCCATCAAATTGTTCTCAATTCATGGTCGACGAGGAAAAGGGTGGGGAGGGGAAGGGCGGGGAAGGGGAGGGCGGGGAAGGGGAAGGGCGGGGGAGGGCACATTCAGTTATGTTAATGCTGTATGGCATGCATGTTGTCAAAAAAAGTCGAGGTGCCCCTAAAACTCTGTGACCCTGGGCGTCAAATCCTTCTGT
>JAIGNY010002568.1:410000-467500 GCA_020152595.1 Chiridota heheva | reverse complement strand
TTTTTTCCTAATTAGATGTACAAACGAAGAATTTTCTATCAAATTACCGTCAAGACAGTCTATCCCCCCAACAATTTGCTGCAAACTAAAGAAACGTTGCGATGAAGTCATAAAGAAGCAGCACTGCAATTAGGTCATCGCAAGGTTTCTTATAGTTTGCAGCAAATTGTTTGGCAAAAGATTGTCTTGATGGTCATTTGATAGAAAATTCATCGTTTGTACATCTAATCGGAGAAAAACTAACAAATACTGTATTGACAAAAAAACTTGTCAATAATATATTGATTGTATTCTGTGCTGGATATCATAGTTACAGAAAACAATTGTAGATGGAGACTAGTTACAAATTTTACCACCTACATCAAGGCCTCGTACACATTTCATTGTATGCATTTTAGCAGAGATCACGTTAACAACAAATTTGTCGTATATTACGCCATGACTGAAATTTCTTACGACACAGGTTGTACCTGCGTCTTAAGATTTATATATAGAATGTGGAATTTTACGCCATAATTTTTCATTAATATAAAAGGAAATCATGAACATCTTACCTCTCTGATGCGATTCAAAGTTTTATTTCACACAAAAATGATTTCGAATTACTCATAAATAAAAGAAAAATGACACAACTATGAGACTAACGGCTGAATGATCCAACATGCCTGTAGTGCTGTACATAAACACCATATAAGCTAGTACATAGGCCTTATGCATGATGTACTGTATGTACGCTGTACAGTATCTGGATTTTTCTGTACCACAAGGTTCTGTTTTAGGACCACAATGGTTTACAATATCTGTGACATTGTCATGAAATATAATCTTGCTTATCACGTCTACACTGACGATATACAAATTTATCTTTCCTTCAAACTGCTTTGCAGCAACATAGTGTTTCAACCGTCCAATGCTTAGAAAATTGTATTAGAGATATTTGTATTTGGATGAAACAAAACTTTTTAAAACTAAATGATGACAAAACAATGTATATGTATATTAGATCTCGACAAAAACTTGCAAAATTTACGATGCCAGATATTGTCATTGGTGATTCTAATATCAAATCATGCTCTCAAGCACGTAACCTAGGTGTCATCTTTGATTCAACCATGAGTATGAACTCTCATATTTCACGGGTTACCCGCACTGCTGCTTTTCATCTTTGAAACATTGGTAAAATAAGGAAATATCTTGACTCTACTGCTACTGTTCGAATCATACATTCCTTTGTAACTTCATGTCTAGATATGGGAAATTCTCTACTGTATGGTCTTCCTCAAAAACAAATTCACTGTCTTCAACTGATTCAAAACTTTGTCACATTACTCCAATCCTAAAAGACTTGCATTGGCTCCTGTGTCATATAGGATAATATATAAAATACTGCTTTAGGACAGTAAAACCAACACTTGGAAGAACTTTATCTCTTCTCTCACCACCAACACCCCACTAAGAAGATTTGGAGAATGGTTAACAGCTTCCACGGCAGAGTAGGCAAATCTTCCATCTCCCATCTCTCTTGGAATGGAGACCTTCTCACCGAAAAAAGGACATCGTTGACCACCTCGCCTCTTTCAGCAACATCTCGTCCTCGACCAACTACTCCAATGCTTTCAAAATCAAAAAGCTTATGATGAAGCCCGGAGAATCACTTTTCCTCCGACAATTCACGAAAGCTACAACACCCTCTCACCCTCTCTGAATTAAACCAAGCCATCAACGACGCTGGCTGCACTTCCAAGGGCCCAGATAACATCCCTATCAGTTTCTGAAACACCTCCCCATCAAGGCCACCACTACCCTACTCACCATCTTCAACCACATTTGGTCCTCCACACTCCTTTCCCCTATCTGGAGGACAGCTATTGTCATCCCCATCCTCAAACCGGGAAGGATGGTACCCACCCCACCAGCTACCGACCCATCGCCTTACTTGCTGTCTCTGTAAAATTATGGAAAAGATCATTAATCAGAGACTAAACTGGTCCTCGAGACCAACAGAATCCTCTCTCGCCAGCGGCTTCAAAACGCGTGCAATACCTAGACCAGTTAATTACGCCGACACGCTATCCGGGAATCCTTTGCAAAAAAAGGAACACCTCATTGCCATATTTTTGACCTCGAAAAAAGCTTTCGACACCACTTGGAAATACGGCATTACCGAAAACTTCACACCATCGGCCTCAGAGGCCACCTCCCCATCTTTATTCAAAACTTTCTCTCACCCAGGCAGTTCCAAGTTCGTATTGGCCACACCCTCTCCGACCATTCCCCAAGAAGAGGGCATCCCCAAGGCAGCATCCTCTCCCCACTCTCTTCAACCTGAGCATTAATGACATCGCGAATAACCTTGGCCTCAGCATCAAACGTACTCTCTCGTGGATGGCTTCACTATCTTCTACTCCTCCCCAGCTTTCCTATTGTTGAAAATAGGCTCCAAACCAGCCTTAACCAGCTGCAAGTCTGGAGCAACAATAACGGTTTTAAATTCTCCAAAGACAAGACAGTCTGCATGCACTTTTGTCATTTCAACAACCTCCACCCCAACCCGAACTTTGTGCTCAATGGGAATCGCATCCTAAAGTTGAAAACACAAAGTTCCTTGGTCTAACTCTAGACCCCAAGCTCACCTACAAGCCACACATCACCAACCTGAAACTAAAATGCAATAGCTCCCTCAACATCCTCCGACTGCTCTCCAACACCACTAGGGGAGCGAACCGCTATGCTCTCCTCAAAATTTTCAGGCTCACCATTCGGTGCTGCTTGACTATGGCAAAATTGTCTACTGTGTCGCTCACAACTCATACCTCAACCACATTAACACCATCCAAAATGAAGCTTTCAGGCTTTGTCTAGAGCCTACAGGACCTCCCCAATCACTAGCCTTCATGTTGAAGCCAATCTAACCCCCTTTCTACTTAGATGTAAAAAGCTTAGCCTCTCCTATGCTTTTAGAGTCCTCACCAACACCCAGAACCCTGTTTACAACCTTATTAGGTACCCCAATTTCTCCTCCCTCTTTGATAGGACTAAAACCCTATCGCCTCCCAGCTGCTGCTGCCATCATCCAAGACATCACCCTCAGTAGCAGACTTCCTGACTACTCATCCATCTTTTCAGCCGAGGCTAAGGCCATTCTCCTCGCCCTCAACTTTATTGAGTACTCTCCTCTTAGTCACTTTGCCATTTTCTCTGACTCAAAGGCTGTTCTTACTTCATTACTCAATCTTAAATGGGATAACCTCACCTGCCACCTCCTCCTCCGGAAACTCCTTTCTCCCACCCTCTGCAGGAAAAGTGTTCTTTTCTTCTGGATACCCAGCCATGTTGGCATCCCTGGCAATGACAGGGCTGATACAGCCGCTAAGCTTGCCCTTAACCTCCTCCCTTCCCCTTTTCCCAAAACCCTCTCTGACATCAAACCGCTTATCGCTTCTCTTGTTCGTGACCGCTGGCAAACCTTATGGAACTTTCAAATTGATAACAAACTCCATGTCATCCAGCCCACAATCCCGATCAAATCCACCATTAACAACCTTTCTTGTATCGACAACGTTCATGTTACCTGTCTTAGAATTGGTCACACCCACCTCACTCACTCCCACCTCCTTATTGGTTCCCCCCAACCCCTAGCTCTGTAACAATTGCCACTGCATCCTCACAATCCAACACGTTCTCCTTGCTTGCCCCCTGTACAACCTTCCCAGAGCTTCCCTCGCTCCCCACAACTCAACTGCTGAGTTCTTCTAGAAAAATCCTCCAGATAAAATAATCTCCTTCCTTCAGCATGCATCCCTCTACAACCATATTTAATTCTCCTCTTCCACCCCTCTCTACTTTGTTTTTTGTTTTTACCCATGCACCTCCTCTCGATCACAGCTTTCTGGCTTTTGTTCTTGAATTTCTCTCATTCTCCCCTGGTCTCTTTCCTTACTACCTCTAAAATGATCTGACCTCTCAGGCACAATTTGACCTTTGTTGTCGTGGTGCCATTAAGACCTCATCAAACAAACAAACAAACAAACTGCTTATTGTTTACAAATCGTTGATTGGGTGTGCTCCAAATTATATCTCTGACCTTTTAAAATCATATATTCCTACTCGTGTTCTTCGATCCAGTGACAAATTACTTATATGTGAACAAAAATCTAACCACTCATGGGGTGATAGGTCTTTTGGTATAGTTGCACCACGGTTGTGGAATGAATACCCCTTCATGTCAGATTACCAATTCTCTTGCTATTTTTAAAACAAATCTAAAAACACATCTCATTTCCAAAGCTTTTATTTAATATTGTTTTTGTGTATACATTTATAGGTGTATGTGCGTGTGTAGGCCCCTATGTATGTTTTTGTTAATTTTTTTATTGTTATTCCTTTATGTTTTTCACATTGTACGACGCATTGAGCACCTTCTGGGTGAATACGTGCGCATTATAAATCTTATTTATTATTATTATTATTATTATTATTATTATTATTACATGAAAGTTTTGATATTGTTTTGAATGCAGGCTGTCAATAGTTGACAATATTATTAGCTAGGATTCTACTTTTCCTCTTGTATTGTGTTGATTGTGTATCTGTGAAGTGATCACAATCTGCAAGTCAAATTACTATACTGTAAAGAAGTAGGCGTGTTCGAGATCTGAATAGTATATTATTGTTGACAATTGGTCAAAGTTCACTAAAACCTCATAAAAGTTTGGATATGATAAACAAAAGTATTTTCTAGTTTATTTTAGGGATTGTTAACCCAAATTTCATGATTTAACAATCAACATACAAGGATTGGGTATGAACTTTTTCTTAATATTTTTATGATAATAATAGTCCAATTTTTGAATGTTTATGGTATTTTAAGTACAATTTTTATTCACTTTAGCAATGCAGGCCTATACAAGTGTGTTAACAATTACTTGCATGCTTCGCTAGCGCGCAGTACCCTGTACATTATGCAATGCCCTGTACATTACGCAGTGCCCTGTACATAGGCAGCAAATTCACAAAATACGCCAAAATTCAAGGGCTTGTCGTAACCAAATACTCCAGGCAAAAAATGCTAACGCAACCTCTGCATTTCAGTACGTAAGGGATCTCTTCATATCTTTGCAAGTTATAAGAATTATTTTGCTGATAAAAATACTGTAACCTTTTACTTGTTTTTTTGTACTTAGAGGTAACTTCTTAAAATATATTTATTTCCATAAATTGATTTTAACACTTGTCTTAGCCAGCAGCTCCCGGTAGCTGTGCGCCTTCATCTCGCATTCTTTCTTTGTGTGGGATCGTGAGAACTTATTGCGTGATTCGCACAATTGCGTAATATATTTTTCAGAGAATGAATTGTTAATTAATTAATCTTGCAATTTTTAAGAATTTCATTACCAGGGATGCATGAGTTTTAAATAAGAATACAAAATTCACAAAATTTGAGGTTTTTCCTATGCAGCCTACACTGTCACTAATGATCACTATGGTTGCCTTTCAAGTGTGGCCTATAGGGCTCACCCAAAATAAAAAATCCATAGGGGCACTATCGTTACAGTCAATAGGAGAAAAGACGATTTTTAGTAATTTCAACAAAAATTGTATATATCTCAACTGAAAAAGAAAAAAAATCCTGCACCCCGGAATGGCTGAAAACAAGGTATTCTTGTGGAATAGGTACTTTAATAGGGTGACGATTTTTTCCTCGTTTTCAGCAATTCCGGAGCATGGAATTATTATTATTTGCTGAAATATCAGACAAATTGGATAATAATTACATTTGTGGGAGTTTTTAGTTGAGGTACAGTACTGTGCAATTTTTTTTTTTTTTTTTTTTTTTTTTATTAACCGTAACGAAAGTGCCCCTATGAATTTTTATTTTGGGGATTAATGTTAGACTTCCAATGCAATACCGCCATTTCAGCAGGAAATTCCTTCGTACAAAAATGCTCCGCCCACCGATAAAAATAATCACTTCCCACCTCCTATATGCTGAAAATCCCAGCTTTTTGGAGCAACTTTTGTACCAGATTTTTTCATTGTCTCAAGTCCTGGGTTGGTACTGTAGGTAGAGAAAAAAATTGAAACATATTTTTCTTTAATTGAAAACTTATTTCATTTCATTGTATACCAGTTTCTCAAAGATTTAAAACAAAATTTTCTTTATGCACCTTTTTGGAATTTTCTTTTTCATATTGATTAATTTATGATCAATTTTAGTTGGTTGAAACTCTTTTCTATTTTATTTAAACTTTTGTAGAATTAGGCTTACATCATTCTGATAATACACTTTTTTGAAATGTCTTTTTCAGGGAGAGCATGAAGGTTGAGATAGCCAGCTCCCTGGATTCAGCACTTACAGAGCTACAATCCATCTGGAGTGAGATTGGCATCGAGGAACGGCAGCGAGAGGAGAGGCAAGACGTGGTCCTGCTTCATCTACAAAACTTACTGGAGGAGATGGTGAAAGAGGAGAAGGAGATGAAGAGGCGGCTGTTGAACAGCGTCGATCTTTGCGGGAAGGAAGTCCTCACGATCAGTGAGGAGCTTGGGGTTCCAACATATGAGGTACTGCTGGTAGTATGATGAAGTTTTTAATTATGCTTGCAATATTTACAATATGTAGGCTGTGAGCCTTGATTAACAAATGATATGTCTGAAACTACCAAAAACCCATCTTTTAGCAGATCTAGTGCATTTGTTATGTTAAAATTTAATGCATGTACTGTAATGCGCTATAAAATTAGTAATACTAATATCTAATTCTTGCTAGGACAAGACTCTTGGATTACAGGTGTTTTTTGTTTGTTTTTTCTTTCAGGAAAATGTGCCTCTTTGGTTTGAAATTCTATGGACTTACAGTGTACAGCACTAGGCAATTATTTTTAATACCTATCGAAAAGCATTTGGAATGGAAAAAAACACTGAAAATGCATGTAGGAAAAGAAATATCATGATAAGATATTAATATTCAACGTTTTTGATATTTCATTCCTTTCATACTGCTAATTACTGCATATCACAAATTTTGCATTTTGAAAAAGATCCTTAAAAAGATTTGGGAAGTAAAAAGGATTAGAGCTGTGAACGTTTAGGGATTTTAGTAAACGTGTACACGCCAAAAAAAGCAAGCGTTTATCGTGTACACGAGTTTAGTACCGTAATTTTCGGAAATACACCAAAATTGCTCCAAAACTACGAGGTGAAGTAAAAAATTCGCGCAACTAGTATGGCAAAAGTACTGACTGCATTGCCCAAATAGACGCTGAGTTTTGCTTTCCAAATCGTAAAAAGTTTACTTCTACAGTACAAATCATCATTTTTATGGAAAATATGCATGGAAATTCAGTTTAGAAAGAACAGATAATTTCCTTTCAATGTCATTTAAACTGAACATCGCGTAACTTGTTTGTCCTATTCGCTTCGGCTTTCAAAGTTCTGTGAAAATCTTGCATACCGAGGCCTATGATATACCTCGCCGTAAAACATTTCAAAACTACGCCACCACCACCAGGAAGTTCTGAAATATTAGCCCTCTCGAAAAATGGCCGCCTTCTTTGTGAAGCATGCAGAATTTCAGCTTTGTTAAAAGCTTTTTCTGTTTATTTATTATGCAATATTTTTTCTTTCTTGCAAAATTTATTTGACTCATCAGGTAATATTTACATGTAAATGTACCGATTGTCACGATTCAAGTATTTTTTGGTCGATGAAACAGGCCTTGATTGCGTGGGATTTAAAGCCTTATGGCCTAACGTTAGGCCTATTGTTAGTTTCACTGTTTACTGCTGCACATTCGCGGTGCATTTTACAAGTTAGATTACTCAGTTTTCGGCGAAATCAAAGTGCATAATATCCCCATTCATTGGTGATTACTGCGCATTTGTGATTCGCACATTTAAAAAAGATTATGCTAATCAGGTTTACAGTTTGTAAAAAATCATTGATTGGAATTTTGTCAGCCGAATGTGTGTGTGATTTGAATCATAGATATTGATTTTTAACGGCAAGACACTAGGCCTATAATGTATGAAAAACGATTACTCGCAATGTAGTATTTTGTAAACGTTTACAAGATTTGCGAGCGTGTAGCGAGTACATGCTAAACGGTCACAGCTCTAAAAAGGATATAGATTTAAGGAATCAGCTCATTTGTAAGAAACATTAGCATGTACACCTAACGAGTACTATTGTATGTGTTCAGAGTCAATATACAGCAGACCTCTAGCTTGATTTAAAAAGGGGCAGGGTGCTAGACTTGATTATCTACCTACTGTGGTGTAGCGATTATCATAACTGTCTACAGACCACGAGGCCCTGGGGTGGGTAGACACGCCAGTGCACCACAACTGCTTATCAAAGGCCTTGGACATTGACTTGGTTGTCGATGTTATATCTGTCCGTACGTCGTACCTGTGTTCTCGTACGGGTCGTATTAAGCGTTACGTGATAGCATTTGTACTATCATAACCGAATACGCAGGCGACGACCCCGTCATTGTAATTGTGTGTTCAACTCTCTCTCTCAGACTTGTTGAGGGGCATATTAATGCACTTGCAAAGTGCTGCGTCTTTTCCGCGTGCAGTCTAGGGGGTCGAAGAAGCTCTGGGATTTTAGCTATAATCATACTGTACATCTCAGAATAAAGCTATTCTTACTGATAAGGACCAGTCATTAGCCAAGCAGCACAATTGCTTACTATGCTGTCATTCTGTGTTCTGTATCAATGTAAGGTATTTCATTTATGAGGCTAATTAAGATAAGTATTAAGTTTAAAAGATTATTCTAAAAAAAAAAAATGCATTATTTTTGTTTCATGAGGGGCACGGAAACCCCAGGGGCAGGGCGGGCTGCTCCTGTGAAACAGCAAAGCTAGGGGTCTGTACAGTACTGTACCAAATTTACCAATTCTTACAACACTGTAAATTTTACGATACATTTATCAAATAGATTTCACAATGGTTCCTGTAATTTAATCTTTGCTCCTCCTTTCTCTGCCTTAGCCTCAAGAAGGCCTGAGTATTTTACAGTTGGAGAAGGTGCTGAGACTCCGCTTAGACACACTGCAGAAGGAGAAGCAGGATCGTATGACAAAATTACAGACCCTGAAAAAGACGGAACAAGATCTGTGTGATATCCTGTGTATAACACCATATTACATTCCAACTGGAACCATACCCACATCCGACCAATTACAAGCCCTTCAAGATCACATCATGTCTCTCACCCAGGAGAAGGTATAGTACAGTTACATCTATAAATTTATTTTCAAACATACTATGAATTGCGAAAGCAAAATAATTTATTAACAATCATCCCAACCAGCATAACACAAGCTGACTTCAAGTCAGGGTCATGATCTAGCTGGATGCAATGTAATCAGGACTTCATTTAATCATCTTAGAGATTGAGGTGATATACTAAGAGATACAGTGGGTAAGGAGTCATGCTCATACTCCAAAGGTACCGGGTTCAATTCCTGTCGTGAGCGCTGCATTGTGTCCTTGAGCAAGGCACTTTACTTGCTTCAGTCCACCCAGCTGTAACATGAGTACCAGCACTGCTGGGGAGTTAATCTGGGATGGACTGGTGTCCTGACCAGAGGGAGTCATGTGCTCTGCACTATGGAAACCAGGGATAATCACCTTATGAGCCTAATGCCATGGCTTGGATGGATTCTGCATTGTACTGCAGAAACACACTCTCTCAGTATGGTACGCAGCCATACCTTGGAAAATACCAAGGTTCTTACTCTTATAACTATGGAAAAATGCCAATTTTGAGGAAGAAAATTGCTTTCAGATTGAAAAAAATAATAGGCAGAATAAAATTTGACACTTCATGTTAGTGCTGTCATGACATGTCAATTATCGCGATATATCTATTCCCACAACATGAAATATGTCTCTCAACACATATCGCGATACCAAAAACTAATACTCAACTAAGACATTTTTGCACAGCTAGGCTCTGGGCTACTTCGTATGTTACAAATGTAACGTTACGGTATTGAATCTAAAAGTCAAGTTTAGGCCATTAAAAGCGCAAAAATATTGTGAAACATAAACTAATTAAAAACCGTGCTCTTTCACCCCACACTGGCATGCTCCGATGTATGTTGGCGAAAAGAACAAATTGGCCACAAATACCTCAGGCTCTCACTTTAATGATTCATGGTCACGTTGGCTGAATTACCAAACATGTGCATGATGCATGATGAATGTAATAGTCACGCGATCATGTTGTCTGCTAGATCTGCAAATCATTTTATCTTGCGCTCATCATAAAAGAAGTAACGTTAGTGATATTAACAATTTCTGTTGTGAGTCAGTTTTCTTGAAAATTATCGCGATACACCAAGATATCGCGATATTTTGCTCCACGATAATCGATACGTAATAGAGCCATGTCATGATAGCACCACTTAATTTGCAAAGTGTTGCGGTAATATTTGAACAGTGGAAGATTTAGAAGAACAATTTTTGTTTCTTTGGGTGCAACATAATTCAGGGAAGATAATGTACAGTTGTTACATATATGGGTGATTTTTTTGTTTTTTTTCACCATGTCCTGTATTTATTTTGTAATAGGTGAAGAGAAAATAATCAACATATAGGATCCAGGAAACAATACTGAAGTTGTGCACTGCAATTGCAAATTTATAAATGAATATGTTTATATGGCATGGTCCTGTATTTTATTCCTTGCAGTGTTAAAAAAATCTTGTTCCACAAACATTCATAGGAGCCAAATTGACTTGTGCCTATACAAGAACCGCGGCAAAGGTAAACCAGACGACTTGAGAATCAAGGAGCCAGCCCTTGAATCATAATTAAATTATTTCCTTCCTCTGGCTAACATTTTCCCTAAACTGTGTTGAGATAGTTTGCAAGGTTTTTTTTTTCAAACTTGACCCCTGGACAGGATCTACAAGTGAAAGTTTAAAAAAAAAATATGTTGCATTTTGAACTTCATTTCATCATGTATCTATGTCATTTTTATTCAGGAACAAAGGAAAGAGACATTCTCATCAACAAAGCAAACTATTTTATCATTGCTGGATTTACTGGAGCAAGACCCCAACACCTCGTTTGAGAGGGAGGTACTGTGCGAGGAAGAAGAATCCTTTGTCTTATCGCGAGAGAACATGGATGCACTCAGGGTTCTACAGGAAGATGTAAGTATAATAACAAGTCTTAGTTTTTCTATTCCAGTATTAAAATATAATTATTAAAGGATTGTTGCCATAGTTTTTTTTGTAAAATTTTATTTGAAAGATCATACTTCTAGAGCCACTTTGGTACAAAAATCAGGTAGATATCATATTCCGATCAGGAGATATGGACTTTTAAAGATTTCCCAATTGCATTTTAAACTTTTTGTACAGCATGATGAATTCATGTTTGATGATGTCATAGAGGCAATGCCATTGCAAATGTTTATGTATTTCTTTGAACATTAATTGGTTGTTTCTGTATGATTAGAAATGATTTTTCAAAAGTTATTGAAGTAGGGTATATTTGGCAATGTATATAAAATACCTAACTTTCATAATTAAATTTTTCTAGCAGGTTTTAACTAATAAAAATGGATGATAGATTTTAATGAAATACATCAACTTTGTGGGAGAATGTGTTGCTGTGATGTCATACTGAGCCTTTTCCTATTTGTTTATTGGCATTTTTTGTGAACCTTAAAATTTGAATATCTTTTGGTAGGAATAACATATCAACATGATTTTTGTACTAAATTGTTTCTAAAAATTGTTCTCTTTGTTATGAAAGGTTACGAAAAGACATGGGAATATTCTTTTAGGGAGTGTACATTTACATAAAACAAGATTCATAACATTAAGAAAGAAAACTATATTTAGCGGCAATAGAACTACAGAACAAAGGTTTCAATTTGTTGGATTAAATAATTAATTCTTGTTTGATACCTTGTAAGGAAGATTTTTATATTCTTGGTAAAACAATCTTCAAAATTTGTAACAATCTGTTTAGGTTGTCGATTAGCTTCTGGACTTTTGAAACATTATAAAGGTAATCTACGGCAGAATTTTAAGAAGAAAATGTATCAAATTTCAGTGAAATGTAAAACTTCAGCCATAAACATGAAATAAAGTAAGTTTCTACAAAATACAAAAAGCTGCCCTACTCAGAACTTTTTCCTTCCTAATAGGGATGCAACCGTTTGTCGGTTAAATGATCGATACTATCGTTTACCGTTCTTTGTTTTTTGTTAGATGTGTTTGTTAGAGTAAATCGCCAGATTTCTGATGTCACTCATGCTATTTGTTTACTGTACTAAGCAGGCCTAGTACTGTACTGTATGTACATACAGTGTGTGCAATAAGATACAAGATAAACAATGGGCTTGATTCCATCAGACTTTTTGGCGTGTTATCGGTTAAGCGATAAACGATCAATAAAGATGATCTTTTATTGAATTAAATGAAAATGCACATCCCTACTTCCTAAAAAGCAAACAAATGATTTTGTTTTTTGAACATAAATAAATATCACAATGAAACCTGCAGACCTAATTGTAAATTCAGTACCCTAGCTGGTTTTTATCTGATGTGGTCAGAGTTAAGTGTTGAAGTTTCAGTTTACATTCTAATCATACTTTCCGAAAATATTATTTTATTAGCTTGTTGGTAAGGAGCAGAGCAACAAAAGAGAAGCTGATTTGATACGAGAGGAAATTGGCACCATCTGGAGTAGGTTACAATCATCAGCGGAAGAAGAGCAAAAACCATTTACAGTACCTGGACACAAACCCAGTGATCTTAAAGAAGTAAGCGGATTTAATTGTTAGTAATTGCCAGCGCTATTATCAAATGCATTTAAGTTTGAGCAAAGTTACACTGAAGTAGAGAATTGTTTACTGGGGTGTGGTTGGTCTCAGATACTATCACATGAGTATTACTTTGTTTAATCTTGTCTTAAAGGATTAGTTCAGTGGTCAAGCATGTTTATCTTATATAAAAGGGACTTTAAAAGAAAAAGATGGTAAAGAAAGCATTCAAAAATCTTATTCCGTTAAGGAGATATTTAAGTTGAAAGTTTGGTATCATTTGTGTATAAACGACTGAAATCAGACTAGAAAATAGCTGATTCCTCAAAGTCTTGATGTATTCTATCATATTTTGTCTTGTGATTTTGTAATTATAAACCATGGAATATGTCAAAAAAGTAGTAAAACTGAATCTAGGAAGGGTATTTATAATATACTACCTGAAGAAAGTTTATGGAAAAATGATTTTAATAGTGAAAAACTAAATAAACTTTTTTTTAAATACATAAAGACTTTGAGGAATCTGAGGCTGTGACATCACAACTAGTCTGATTTGAGTCGTTTTTACAGAAATGATACCAAACTTTAAACTTGAATATCTTCTTAACAGAATAAGATTTCTGAATGCTTTCTTCACCATTTTGTTTCTTTTAAAATCCTCTTTCATATAAGATGAACATGCTTGACCACTGAATTAATCCTCTAATATAAGATAAACATGCTTGACCACTGAGCTAATCCTTTAATGGAATAAGATGAACATGCTTGACCACTGAACTAATCCTTTAATGAAATAAGATGAATATGCTTGACCACTGAACTAATCCTTAATGGAATAAGATGAACATGCTTGACCACTGAACTAATCCTTAAGTGGAATAAGATGAACATGCTTGACCACTGAAGTAATCCTTTAATGGAATAAGATGAACATGCTTGACCACTGAAGTAATCCTTTAATGGAATAAGATGAACATGCTTGACCACTGAACTAATCCTTTAATGGAATAAGATGAACATGCTTGACCACTGAACTAATCCTTTAATGGAATAAGATGAACATGCTTGACCACTGAACTAATCCTTTAATGGAATAAGATGAACATGGTTGACCACTGAACTAATCCTTTAATGGAATAAGATGAACATGCTTTACCACTGAACTAATCTTTCAAAATCTTCAACAACATCATATGTCCTGTTGCTGTGGATGACTGATGCAATAAGGATGCAAATATTCCTTAAGGCCATTCATTGCACACAGAACGAAGTACGGTGAGGGATTTTTTTATAAAGAAAATCAGAGAGAAACAAACATTAGAAATGACTTCTTACTGTACACATGATTCAGTTTACAATTGAGGTTTTCTGATGATTTTGGAAAATTTGCTTCAAATGGTATTTTGTTTAAACTGGGGAAATTTGCTTTAGTGATGAACAAGTTTCTGTTGTAGTATGAAGTTTACTTTAATGGGCATAGAAACACCCCTTTAATCAATTTTTGTTGCCATCTGAAAGGCCATGCGATGACATTTCATTTATGAAAACAAGAGGTGAAAATAGTTTGTTTTCCTTTTGTTTTATTCAATTTTGTTCAAAAATTGTTCGCTGTGCCATGTTTGGTGCGACAGCCTTTACCTGTTAGAGCAACAGCTGTAGACTGAGGGTGAGGGAAGTTACTGTTACAGGCATTAATCTTTGAGATTCCAAATCTGTTGCAAAGATTTGTAGAATTTTGGAAGAGCAGCTTGGAAATTAGAAGAGAATCTTTTCCTTGCACTGATCATATGTCAAATACACTTTCTTTGTACTGCACATACTCAGCTTTATTGAGCTTTGTTTGGTTTGGTAAAAATCTTCAGTGCATTGCCGATTTCAGCAAATCAATTAATCAATATTTTCTCCGTTTTTCTTTTTATTACGCAGTTACAAAAGGAACTTTCAAGACTTCAAGAACTAAAGAAACATAATCTTAAGAAAGTTATAGAAGCAACCAGAGATGAGATATTCAGCTGGTGGGACAAATGTTTCTTCAGCAGAGAGCAGCGGAACAGATTTGAGCCAGCTTACAATGGTATGGTTATCAACAAGTTTTCTAAACTTATAATTTTATATTGGTTCGCGTAGGATGGTAACAGTTTTTTTTTTTTTTTTTTTTTAGGCTTCAAAATAATGCTGATGAGAATGCACATTGATTGTGAAAAACTTAAGGTATTTCAAAAAGAAAAAAATATATCTAGGGATTGAAAAAGCTTTCAGCTTGCAATGTGCCTGAAATAAGTCATGAATAAGACTTAAAAAGATCTTGAAATGGTATGCAACCCTGAAATAAGTCATGAATATGACTTAAAATGAGCTTGTAATGGTATGCAACCCTGAAAAAGTCATGAATAAGACTTAAAAAGATCTTGAAATGGTATGCAACCCTGAAATAAGTCATGAATATGACTTAAAATGAGCTTGTAATGGTATGCAACATGCCCTGAAGGATCCTGAATTAATTAAAAGTTATAAAGTTGGTTACATTGCCATTCAAGTAAGTGTAATTTTATTCGTTTATCTGTTGTAACATGATGTTTTCCTGTCAAGGGGTGACTGCAACAATTTTTGCTCCCTGAAACTGCTTGCTTGACATACGTGAAAGCATTCTCTGTGGATTATTGCATTGTGAAAGATGCCAAGTGGGAAGAAAGATGACAAACAGTGTTGGTTTATTTCTCTTGGCGTATGTTTGCCTGGAAAAGTTGTTCAAATATCTAGTTTCTGGACATTTTGATATGAAAAAGTAGTTTCCTCTTCAAGCAAAAGGAATGTCATGCCTCCAAAGATGCACCATTAGTAATACATGACATACAGTATGGGTTATGAATTGATTAATCAGAAGTGTTGGTGGAGATTAGAATGACATTGAATGTAAGCTTATGGAAATTTCAAGTGGACATGAGTAGCTTTTATTTTTCCTTGTTTTGCTGTTTTTACAGATGTGTACACAGAAGAACTCTTGCAGAAGCATGACGAGGAAGTCATCAAGATGAAAAACTACTACGAGGAAAACATGGATTTGTTGGAGGCTGTCAAGAAACGAGAGGAGATGTGGAAAAAAATGCTTGAGTTTGAGGTAGAGCGAGAGTAGGGTTTATCATCTGGGTAAAATCATGAAAAAGGGTGCTGTGTTTTTGCAAGTGTTTAATTCACTTATCCCACAGCTTTATTTAATTCACTTATCCCAGAATTCTGACACTCATTCCAGGGTTCTGTTTATTTCACATATCCCACGGCTTTATTTAATTCACTTCTCCCAGGATTCTGACACTTATCCCAGGGTTCTGTTTAATTCATTTCTGACACTTATCCCAGGGTTCTTTCTGTTTAATTGACATATCCCAGGGTTTTGTTTAATTCACTTATCCAAGGATTCTGACACTTATCCCAGGGTTTTGTTTAATTCACTTATCCAAGAATTCTGACACCTATCCCAGGGTTTTGTTTAATTCACTTGTCTCAAGGTTCTGTTTAATTCACTTATCCCAGGATTCTTTTTAATTCACTTATTCCAGGATTCTGTATGAATGGGCTGTAAAAAATTCATTTATTGCTGGTGACTTTAAGGAAAAGTTTTTTTTTTTTTTTTTTTAAATGACGGGGAAATTAAACTTGATAATCTTTGGGAAAATATGTCAAACATGTTCCAAATTTTGTGGGATTTAGATTGCTTGCGAAGACCACTTTTCCTGTTTACCAAGTTTTTGGTATAGCTTTGTTGTTATGTGGTATAGAGCTGTGAACGTTTAGGGATTTTAGTAAACGTGTACATGCCAAAAAAAGCGAGCATGTATCGTGTACACGAGTTTAGTACCGTAATTTTCGGAAATACACCAAAATTGCTCCAAAACTACAAGGCGAAGTAAAAAAATCGCGCAACCAGTATGGCAAAAGTACTGACTGCATTGCCCAAATGGACGCTGAGTTTTGCTTTCCAAATCGTAAAAACTTTACTTCTACAGTATAAATCATCATTTTTATAGAAAATATGCATGGAAATTCAGTTTAGAAAGAACAGATAAGTTCCTTTTAATGTCATTTAAACTCAACATCGCGTAACTTTTTTTGTCCTATTCGCTACGGCTTTCAAAGTTCTGTGAAAATCTTGCATACTAGGCCTATGATATACCTCGCCGTAAAACATTTCAAAACTACGCCACCACCACCAGGAAGTTCTAAAATATCAGTCCTCTGGAAAAGATGGCCGCCATCTTTGCGAAGCATGCAGAATTTCAGCCCTGTTAAAACCTTTTTCTGTTTGTTTATTAGGCAATATTTTTTCTTTCTTGCAAAATTTATTTGACTCATCAGGTAATATTTACATGTAAATGTACTGATTATCACGATTCAAGTTTTTTTTGGTCAATAAAACGGGCCTTGATTGCGTGGGATTTAAAGCCTTGTGGCCTAACGTTAGGCCTATTGTTAGTTTTACTGTTTACTGCTGCACATTCGCGGTGCATTTTACAAGTTAAATTACTCAGATTTCGGCGAAATCGAAGTGCATAATATTCCCATTCATTGGTGATTACTGCGCATTTGTGATTCGCACATTTAAAAAGGATTATGCTAATCGGATTTACAGTTTGTAAAAAGTCATTGAATGGAATTTTGTCAGCCGAATGTGTGTGTGATTTTAATCAAGAATATTAATTTTCAACGGCAAGACACCGATGTATGAAAAACGATTACTCGCAATGAAGTATTTAGTAAACGTTTACAAGATTTGCGAGCGTGTATCGTGTACACGCTAAACGGTCACAGCTCTAATGTGGTATCTCTTGCTCTTGCTGAAATAAACCAGTCATCATCATTATCTAAAATCAGTTCTTAAAAACACTTTTTGAGACCAGGTGCCCTATTGGTAGCCCGACAAGACTAATTGGTAGCCCAACAAGACTAATTGGTAGCCCAACAAGACTAATTGGTAGCCGAGTTATTACTATGTATTTAGGCTTTGGAGACTGCCATTACAGGTGCCAAGTGAAATTTTTGGTAGCCCTGGGCTACTGGTGCATAGGATTTCATGAAGAATGAAAATGGGGTGTAGCTGAGATTCTACTGGCATTCTTTTTCATCACTGGTAGTTTTTCTTCATAATTTATTATTTTTATTTGGTTTTTTTTTTTTTTTTGTGGAATTTCTATCTATACCTCTTTAGTCCAAATGTAAGATAAAAAATAAAAGTTATCAGAATTATTTTGCACAACAAAATTGGATATGAAAAGGAGCTTAAGTCTTACTTAGTTCTTGAATTTGTTGCGAAATATTGCCTGGGTTGCACTTATCATCAGTTATCAAATGAATGTTGCATTCATGTGCATGAACACAACGAAAATTCACACGCTTCTAAAACATTTGCACTAATCATACATTTGCACCACTATAAATATTTGGAAAAGTGTTCATGAACTTATTATGATTGAAAAAAAGCACATGAAAGTTAACCTTCCATTGGTCACTGGATTCAAGAGCATTTGCTGAATTGGTGAAGAGGCTCATTCGAGCAAAGTCATTCACAGCAACTTGAATTGTGAGGCTTAATATGTCGAGAAAATATGTGGTTCCTTTGTAATTTCTTTTTAGATACCATCAATTGTTTTCATTTTAAGCAGGGAATGACAACCTGGTTTTAAATCAGTTTTTCAAATTTCATTATTTCCTTAGATAAACTTCTGAAAACAACCATGAAAGAGATTTTTACTGATTGTTTTTCAAATATAGACCTAAAGATTTGGATCTATCTTGCTTTGAAATTGAACAATTTGCATATTTTAATATAGGTTCAAATTGTGACCAGGTTTGCAAAAAAAGTATGTGCTTAATACTCTAAAACTTCAACAGATCTGAACGATGCTTTCAATTAAAACTTGAAAAATATGTAACGACATTTAATGAAAATATGCAAAAAAAAATAATTCTAGAGTGAGACGGATCATGGTCTGTAGGTTCATATTTGGAAAAATCAGTCAAAAATCTTGTGATGGCTGTGAAGTTCATCTAGAGAGTAAAGTGGAGTGTTACTAAAATTTTAAAGACTGATTTAATATCTTAACCCTGCCTGTTAACATGCAATGATATACAGTGTCACAGTGTGTGATTGCAGTTGTTTTGCTATGCACATAATCCTTATTATGGCCTAATTAAATATACTTTTTTTTGTCAAGAATCCTTTATTCAGAGAAACTTTCAAGACTTCACCCAGATGAGAGACCTTGAATTCATTTCATCTTGTTCTCACTCAAGCTTTTGTGTTTTTGCACATTTTTGTTCTCTCGTTTCTTTCTGAAAAATATTCTTTTAATTGACATACTTTCAACTTTTGATAAAGAAAAGTCATTTTGTTGCATTCATTAACTGTTGGATTAAGTTGTGATGCTAGTGGTGTTCATTCTACAAATGATTTACATTGGAGTTCATTCAGAGGCTATTTTAGTATGTAGTATCTTTGACATAACGTGTCCTTCTCCTTAAAATTTTGTTCCAGCAAATCATAACCACAAACTTACCGTAGCAAATAATGAGACCAGTTATCTTAATTAAAATAACCACTCTACCACACAATAAGGGCTTCATCTATTGCTAATATGATACTCAACACCAACTTCCACAACAACTCAGGACCAAATGGAGAACTAGTACAATGGAGCCATTGATAAGGGAAATTTGATCCTAATTACTTGTGGTTTTTAGAATAAAGAAAATGAAGGGGAAAAGTCTGACCCGAGATCTGCATTTTTATCAGGTCGGGTCTGACTGTTTGAAACTTTAAGGAGCAGAACAACTAATGGATTTACCTGTAAAGTTTGTTGGTATGAGAAATTTCTGATATCGATGTATTGTACAGACCACACCAAAATTTATCCAAATTAGTGCCTAACCATTAGTACTGCCTAAAAATATGGCCTGCAATTTTGAAGCAACAAATTAACCACATCATTTCACAAGATTAAATTTGCATCATAACATTGAGGTATAAATAGGTCTTGTTCAATAGTTCATTTCACCTTTCCCCAGCAGCAAAGACAAACAATGCCAGCATTGATTACACTTACTACTTATATTACAATGGATTGCCATTATATTCAGATGTGTGTCCTAAAACCAGTGGGAGTAGTTGTTATCTTGAAGGAGCCTTGGAGAGGTGAAACTGTATACAGTTTTGTGGTTTGGGAAACAAAGAAATATATAGCTTTTACTCCGACTGGCCCTGCTCCATTTAAGGGCTGGTTGAGATGTTCCTGGTTTTAAGCAAAGCCATTTCTAATGCTAAAGCACTCTCACATGAATTAAAGACATTCTAGCCCATAAATTACTTGCGATCATCGAAGCCATTCTGACTTCTTCATCATGGTAGTGTTTTGTTCAAGATTTCTTTTAATCAGTTATCATGCATCAGATTAAAAAAGAATTATTTGACTGTGGGCTAGACCCTGCCCCCCCTTCCCCCCCCCCGTCCCCCTGCTAGTGCCACTCCAAGATTTACATCAAATATTAATATGCACATGTGTTATATTATTTACATCAAATATTGATTTGCACGTGTTATATCATGTTATGTACATGATTATATGTAAGTGATAAATCTTACATGTGAGGTGTATAAAGGACTTTGATTTGGAATTGTATGTGTGGGGTAATTTGTAAATCATGCCATGGGTATGGTAGAAAAGAACATTTATGAATGGTGAAATCTTAGGTAAATAAACCTAACTTGGTTACTGCAGCTGTTATTTACCATTTTAAGGCAACCAAACTTTGAAAGTAGTTTAATCCATATTCTGGCCATGATGCCTCTAAATTAGGAATTACTATAAACAGGAAAAGAAAGACACCTATGAATATGAAAATGCCTTTGGCCAGCTATGATTGAAATAAAATAATACTGAAGGGTTTTCTATGGTGGGAACATTGCAATTGATTTTATATTAAAATTTTGTGAACATGAATTCTCTTTTTGAAATCAGAAAAAGGCCAGCGACCCAAACAGATTTAACAACAGAGGCTGTGTGCTGTTACAGGAGGAGAAAATGAGGACTAGGCTGAACAAGGAACTCCCGAAGGTAAGACTCCGAACTGAGAAAATAAAAGAAGGATTAAAAGTTGCTTTCCCTTCTTGAAATAATTATGGAAGATGATTAGTGATGTCACGACACGGCTCTATTACGTATTAATTATTGTCGAGAAAAATATCGCGATATATTGATATATCGCGATACTTTTCAAGAAAACTGACTCATGACACATTGTTCATTTCACTTGCATTACTTCTTTTATGATAAACGCAAGGAAAAATAATTTGCATATCTAGCAGGCGACATGATCGCATGACTGTTACATTCATCACGCATGTGTTTGACAATTCATTTAACGTGACCATGAATCACCGAAGTGAGAGCCTGAGCGGCATGTTCTGGGCCAATTTTCATTCTTTTTGCCAACTTATATCGGAACGTGCCAGTGTAGGGTGACGGAGCACGATTTTTGAATAGCTTTTTATATATATTTTTTTATCTTTCACAATAATTTTGCATGTTTTTAGTGGCCTAAACTTACTTTTATATTTAATACGGTAACATTATAATTGTAAAGTATGAAGTAGCCTAGCCTAGTTGCGCGAAAATTTCTTTGTTGAATATTAGTTTTTGGCATCGCGATAAGTCGCAAGAGGCATATTTCATGTCGTGGGAAAAGAGATATCACGATAATTGACATGTCATGTCAGCACTAAAAGATGATTCAATAACACTACCTTTATCTCAGAAAAAATTACTATGTAACTAATGTTATGTTAATGAATTTTAAATGGAGCATTCATATTAGTATGAAGATTGGCTGGGTATCAGGTGGCATATAAAGCTATATACCTTTCCAAATTTGAATCGCCAATTTTCGGATAACTTATTTAAATAATGTCACATGGCTGAGATTCATGTGTCCATAATGGAATTATCGTATACTGGAGGAATCTTAATGACCAATAAAACACTGAAGGAATCTTGGTCGCATGCACAATTTACGCAGGGTATGGGAATCAAGCGTATGAAAAATGTTTTCAAGTGCACGTATTATAGGTGCGTTATATATGAAGGAAATATGCGCACGTGTGGCTGCTTTTATTTTTTCCTCAATCCTGCACCTGACTGGTTGGGAAACAAAAGAAAATGTTCCCCCAGCATTTGATTGGTGGAAGTACTGAAGAAATCACATTTAGCTAAACTCAGTTTAAAAAGATCTATAGCAACAACATGAGCTTCATAAGGACACATCATTAAAACTTAGCTATCTTATTGTGCAATATTTTGTGACCTCGGAAGGGGACAACTAGAAATTTGCTTATGTTAACTTATTGTTTTTTTTTGTTTTTTTGGTCCTTCACTAAATATTTTTAATGGGAGAAGTTGGCTATAGTAAACATGACAATATATGTTATTATAACCTTGACCCAGATTAGCAGCAAGATGCAATTTGAGAACCGTTGATATTTGAAATTTGGGAAAGAATTACATTGAGGAATTTTAGCAGTATTCTTGTTTGTACATCATCACTTTTGTGCATCCTGAAAATGAGTAACTTTAATTTGTCATAACCTAAAAACTATAGGTGTTCAGAGTGGTATTGCCCCTATATTTCCTGCACCGTGCTTTTATCAGAGTGGTACTCCACTCTGCCCCTATGTTTCCTGCAGAGTGGTACTCCACTCTGCCCCTATGTTTCCTGCACCGTATCTCTTTTTCAGAGTGGTACTCTACCCTGCCCCTATATTTCCTGCACCATACCCCTTTTTCAGAGTGGTACTCCACCCTGCCCCTATATTTCCTGCACCGTGTCCCTTTTTCAGAGTGGTACTCCACCCTGCCCCTATATTTCCTGCACCGTGTCCCTTTTTCAGAGTGGTACTCCACCCTGCCCTAATTTTTCCTGCACCGTGTCCCTTTTTCAGAGTGGTACTCCACCCTGCCCTAATATTTCCTGAACCGTACCCCTTTCTTCGAGAAAAGTTTACTTTGATAATTGCTTTACTTTCTCTTAATGTTGTTTACAGTTCCCCAACAGCAAAAGATATAGGCACTGGTACACTACTTATTCTATTCAAATGCCCATTTTTGTCCTTGCCACCTGCTCCCTTCTTAAATCTTATGCATTTTTTTCATTTTTTTGTCTAAATATGTTGATTGATTTTGACAAATATGTTTAGAAAATAAAGCATTTGAAAATGGAAACCGTTTCATGTGCTTAAACCCTTCAATGCATTGAAAATTGTACCACGTACAATCCTGATATTTTATGCTCGTTTTTTCTGCGTAGGTGGAGGCTAGACTTGCCGACAGGATAGCAGTGTGGGAGGAGTCTAACGGTGAACCTTTCCTGGTTGACGGTGTTCGTTTCGTGGACTATGTGCAAGCTCAGTGGGCTGCCCATGAACACCAACGGAAACTAGCAAAGGCAGAAAGAGTAAGTTTAGTAGTATGTGTTATCACAAATACCATGCATACATCCCAGTATTTGAAAGCCCCCATATATTTTTTACGTCACAGAAATTGTTTGGGCATTTATTAAACATATTACTGATTAGAAGTTTTTTCAAAATCTCTTCAGATGATAAAGCCTGTTTGACCAATTTGTTAACATACCAATTCGTTAACATACCCATTTGTTGACATACCCATTTATTGACATACCCATTTGTTGACACACCCATTTGTTAACATACCCATTTGTTGACATACCCATTTGTTGACATAACTCATTTGTTGACATACCCATTTGTTAACATAATCCATTTGTTGACATCCATTTGTTGACATACCCATTTGTTGACATACCCATTTCTTGACATACCCATTTCTTGACATAACCCATTTGTTGACATAACCCATTTGTTGACATACCCATTTGTTGACATACCCATTTGTTGACATTTGTTTGTTAACATACCCACATTTCCATTTGTTGACATACCCATTTGTTGACATACCCATTTGTTGACATACCCATTTGTTGACATACCCATTTGTTGACATACCCATTTGTTGACATACCCATTTGTTGACATACCCATTTGTTGACATTCCCACCCATTTGTTGACATACCCACCCATTTGTTGACATACCCATTTGTTGACATACTCATTTGTTGACATACCCATTTGTTGAAATTCTTATTTGTTGAAATTCTCATTTGTTGACATTCCCATTTGCTGACATTTCCATTTGTTGACATACACATTTGTTGACATACACATTTGTTGACATACACATTTGTTGACATACACATTTGTTGACATACCCATTTGTTAACATACCCATTTGTTAACATACCCACTTGTTAACATACCCACTTGTTAACATACCCACTTGTAAACATACCCATTTATTGTTATTCATTTTTCTTAGTTTGGCATGTTTGACTCTGGCTGTCGCTGTGCTGTATATCATCCACAAACTAGTGCTGTTGATTCAGTTTGCGATCAATTCACTAAATATTTATTTGCCAAAATTTGCGAGCGTCTAGCGATTAATCGCAACAAGCTTTACCCAAAACTCAGTAAAATAAATTATGTGGACTGTTACAGATCACAAACACATCATGCATTTTCGGACCAAAAATAGGCCAAGAATGTCACCAAATGCAAATTTAATGTCTTATGATTACCCATTAGGCTGATAAAACTAGTTAAAAATAAAGATCCTGGGTTTGGATGACATTCAAACCAGCTTAGAAATAAAATATTTAACAAGAAATGTTGCCGATTTTTGACAGTCTGAAGTTCCATCTGCGGCCACAAAATAATTTTTGTACATTGATCATACCCCAGTACAGTATGGGCTAAGGCTTGTTTTTAGTTCTTAAAGTGCGCCAACAAATTTGAATTTAACAAGTTGAATTTATTTCTGGCCATGAACACGCTGTGGAAAGTTCTAAACAAATCAAGAAAATGAAGAACTTTGCTTGACTTTTTTTGTCTTTTTCATGCATTTTTAGGTTTTTTTTCAATAACATTTTTTGATTTTTAAGTAGTGGTGCTAATTGGTACTGTACACTAGGCCACCCATATAGTATTTTTGCAATTAATCGTTTAAAAGTTTTACTAAACATTATTGAAGAGTTCCGAGCAATTAGCGAATAATCGCTAATCAAAGGTTATTTGAATATTCATATTAACCAGAAAATTGCTATACTGTTGCATGCTAGATAAGCATTTGATGAAGGGGGGAGGGGGGAGGGGACTGTTTTGTGTATTGACCCTTTAACATTAACTACAAAATTTTGAAATTTTTTAGTGAAATGCACAAAGCTTGTGGAATGTGAGTCTGCAATGTCACTTTTACTTCATATATCAGTTATTTTTAGATGGTCTTATCAGATTTTAAACCATCCTTTGAGGAAACAAAGTCAATTAAATTAAAAATGAACTAACTAACAAAACCCATCATAAATTTTTATTCTATTCTCAAGTTATTCAACTTTAAAGTTGTAAGATGGACGCTGCCATTTTGTGTTGAAATCATGTCAATGATGACATAAGTTGCCCTATTTGCTAGCACACATAATGTTTTGTATTTCTTTAGAAATCACTTTAAATTTTTCTATCCAAAATGCTTTGAAATAAAGTTCAGTGGGCTTAGATCCTTAAAGGATTAGTTCAGTGGTCAAACATGTTTATCTTAAATGAAAGAGGACTTCAAAAGAAACAAAATGGTGAAAAAGCATTCAAAAATCTTATTCAATTAAGAAGATATTTAAGTTTAAAGTTGCTATCATTTGTTAGAAAAGACTGAAATCAGACTGCCTGTGATGTCATAGCCTCAGAATCCTCAAAGTTTTTATGTATTCTATCATATATTGTCTTGCGAGTTTGTGGCTTAAAAATTATGGGATTTACTTCAAGTTATACCTTACCTTCCATGCTATAATATGCAATCTGGTCACATGACCTGATTCTAACGCACTTCTAACCGAACCTAAAAAACGCAGTAACCAGCCAAGCCCTGACCTCCATAATACCTCTGTACCACCTCACTCTTTTTCAGCGCGTTTGTTTCATAACATCGCTGAAAACTGGTCTTTTGTTTTATATTTCAATTAACCTTTCTAACTTTTTTTTTCTTCTTTCGCAGCTTCTACCTGAAGGGTTTTTACGCTGCCCGTTCTCATCTGGCTCGCCTTTTCAAGTCTTCCGAGTAGGGTGAGATAGCCATGGGTCCGAGAGTTCTTCGGCCGACCTACACGACTTTACCCGTAGCCTACACTTAGGATAGCGGGTTTGTCTCCATTCGTACATAGCGAATGGCTAGTTCGAGAGCCGTCCTACTCGTGGTGGGTGTTTTAGGCCCTAGAGCACAGGTTGTGCCTGCCTAGGGTCCTCTCACCCGGGAATTAGTCTTTTCTCCCTTAGCCCCACCAATTCCGAGGTGACCCTAGCGTTATACTATGTATAGTGTTTAGCACGCTAGGATATTTCAGTACACCTTCTCGTATGCATTAAGCCAATTTCCTTTTTCGATTTTGGGCGTAGCATGCGCATTGGGTCATAGTCACTGCTGGGTAAATGTGGGCCCTGTAACAACTCTAGGGAGCTACAGTTGTTACTAGCGAGCTTTTATTTTCGTTTTCACGTTATCAGCATATGAATATTTTATTTTTTCACACAGTTTTTTTGAGTTAAAATATTTAATTTTCAGGATTGAAGTTGGGGTGTCGGAGAGCCGTGGGTGGTCTCTCCGGCGACCTAATTACAGGGAAAATAATCTTTCCTTTTTATCTTTACAGACCTCGAGTACACAGTGGTTGGTGTTTCCCCGCTACCCCCAGCGCTAGAAAAGTCATTCACGTTGGACGCTGCGTTTTCTCGGGTTTCTAAGTTTTCAGATAGAAAATTTTTGGTTTTAAAATTTTTTCTGTTAAAGCAAGAATTCACTTTGAATTTTTCTATCCAAAATACTTTGACATGAAGTTCAGTGGGCTTAAATCCTTAAGGATTAGTTCAGTGGTCAAACATGTTTATCTTATATGAAAGAGGACTTCAAAAGAAACAAATGGTGAAAAAATTCAAAAATCTTATTCAATTAGTTCCGTGGTAAGATATTTAAGTTTAAAATTTGGTATCATTCAAAATCTTATTCAATTAGAAGATATTTAAGTTTAAAATTTGGTATCATTTGTTAAAATAAACTTTCTTTAAAATACATAAATACCCTGGAGACACTGAAATCAGACTACTTTAATATCATATGCACTGATGTCACAGCCTCAGAATCCTCAGTCTTTATGTATTTTATCATATATTGTCTTGGGATTTTGTGGCTTAAAACCATGGGATATGTCATGAAAGTAGTAAAAAAATGTAGGAACGGTATTTATAATAGTGCACCTGAAGAAAGTTTGAGGAAAACTAATTTAAATAGTGAAAAAATTAAATAAACTTTCTTTAAAATACATAAAGACTTTTCCACATTGTGTGTGTTTTTTTATTATTGAAGTCCTCTTATTATAAGATCGACATGCTTGACCACTTAGACTAATCCTTTAATATCATATGCACTTAAATATTTGTAGACCTATGTAAAGGAAAAATATTTTTTAGAAGATAAAATTCCTCTTTCATATAAGATGGACATGCTTGACCACTGGACTAATCTAATATCATATGCACTTATTTGAAATAGGTTATAAAGAAATACATTAATACTGGGTGTATGACATTTTTTAGGGGGTATATGAATAAAATGGCTACTCTTCTGTGAGTTTATAATGGCAGAATTAATATTTTAATAAATAAAAAAATATGTGCTTAATTGCTGAGTATGATGTGAAATTTCTTTAGATGAATTCTAATTATTATTTCTATTATCTTTAATGAAGAAAATGCCAAACATTGTCTCCTTTAAAGATGATTACTTTCTGCATCATTTAGCATCCTGCATCATATAGCATCCTGCATCATATAGCATCCTGCATCATTTAGCTTCCTGCATCATATAGCATCCTGCATCATTTAGCTTCCTGCATCATTTAGTGTCCTGCATCATTTAGCTTCCTGCTTTATTTGGCGTCCTGCATAATTTATCGTCCTGCATCATTTAGCTTCCTGCATCATTTAAGTGTCCTGCATCATTTAGTGTCCTGCATTATCCTCTCTTATATAAATTGGATGTTGTTCACCATTCACTCAACCCTTTGAATCAAATATTGAACCGCAATGGTCTTTGTTGAGCTCTACCATCTCTGATGCTCTTGTTTTTCTTTTTTTGGTTCCAGTTGAATGCAAGGAGTAAGCAAACAGAGTCAGAGATGAAATGGGGGAGCAAGCCAACGACCCCGGTCAAGAGACGGTTCCCAGGAACACCAACTAAGACACCTGGAAAAAGGCTGAAGGGGGTAAGTAGGCTCTAGTTTAGAGGTGACAGAACTCCCAGATTGGAGATATTTAGTCTCATCTAGTATAGTTACCAGCTGTCACACTCTTGTTTTGTTTTAGTTAGCTAGTCATCATCTATTATGAATGCAGTAAATCATGTAGTTTGTAGAAAACAACTCTGGTTTTTCTCTTTGTGCTTTTGTATTACGTTTAGTTGATTTTTGAGTTTGCATGCATGAATAATTGTAAAACAATGATACGCTCTGATGGTTGACAGCCTTACTGGTTGTGGTATGATATATTAACTTTCAATTTGTTTAAATGATGTTGATGGCCCTTCTACAGAACAGTGTAATATGGTCCATTTTCTGTTTCTTGAAACGTAGGATTCTCTTTCCAAGTTTAGCTCTCGCTCAACCACAGCACGAGCAAGGTTTGAATATTAATGTCTACTCTGTTTTGATGTTCTTTAACTTGTTCATAACTTTGTGTGCACCTTTGTCTTATATTTGATAATTCTTTTGTCATTTCTTGTCATCAAGGTTTTTACTTCTGCACATATTTGTGCCTATGTGAACACTAAAAACTCACATTTTGTAGATTTTTTTTTTTGAACTTGGTTTAAAGTAATAGTGTATTTACGAGGAAGGAGCTTGAAGTCAATATAGTCATTCCGGACGAACATTGGCACTTATTCAAATGTGATAGGTAATACAAATTCCAACCAATATGTTACGGTTTCCTGTTCTTGACAAAGCAAGCCATGAAAAAGAAATGCCATTGTAATTGTTATTTTGGTTTATTTTTTAGCAAAGGTGATTAAAATGAAAGCAGATATATTTTATCACCACATAAATAAATTAATGCATCCTTCCAGGTTAACGGTTCTACTTTTGTTAACTCCCCGGGAAGATTGGTTTCAACGACTTTGCAGCCCTCACCGGCTGCTAACAGAAGGCCGCCACATACTGGAATTATCCATCCAAGAGTAAGACTTGCATAACTCGTTCAAATAGTATACACGTATAGTCTGCCTTGTATGCTCTGTAGCTATCCTTTGTTTGGTTCATTAGAATACCTGAGATCAATCCATTTTTGTGTGTGGGTGTGTTACATGGTTGCTACTTTATAACCAGAACTGTTCATAAAGAAATATCTAATCCATGTCATTTCATAACCAGGACTGACCTTTCCGTGTTCTTAAATAAAAATTACCTATTAATAAACTGCTATGAAATGACACTCAGTGTTTATAAGAAAGGTACGAGGCATACTACAAAAAACATCTGATTAAATTGAATAGAGGGATTTTATTTCGTGACTCTTAACTCAACTGGATTCCATTTTTCATGGCATCGTTGCGTTTCACGCATCTTCACACAGCCCAGTCACATCACACGTACAACAAACATACTACATGCTAACCTACCAGTACGAGTTTAGCGAATTTTACTTATTACAATTTTATGTTCGCTTTCAATTTTACCTAATATTTTCCTTAAGTTTTATATACTCACTGGGTATACGAAGAGTAACTTTAACGTTAACGCCAGCTGATCGTTTATTATACTCAGATAAGGCCTACAAATGCTCGCTGCAAATCAAATGGGCCGTAGGTTGAAAGCCGTCGCGTTGTATAGGAGAAACCCACGTCGATCAGTGAGGATCAGATGAAAATTGAGAAAATGTCTTTTTATTCCTCCGCACACATCTATTAGTGCAACCAATGGCACAGCAAGGTTCTGCATAATTATCTTACAAAAAATAATCTTATTTTACAACATGCAAACGTATGTTAGTCTGATTAGTGTACAGCAGACAACAGTGTTTTTGACCGACAAAATGTTGATGTAAACAAAGTTATGTGACCTCCTGACGTCAGCTGAAACACCCTTATAGAAGCATTAGTTGATTGTGCTTTCAGATTGCAGCTATTACAGCTTCAAATTTTAGCAAATTTGTTGGTAATTTGTTGTGTTTTTAAGGTCCACAGGTGTGTATAATAATTGTGTAGGACTGTCACCTATTGTACAAATGTATTTGTCCATTGTTGCACAACTCTATATTGCCCGCATTTTGAGCTATCACTGTGTCCTGTTCTTTGCCACCCTCTCTCTATCCACTAACAAAATTATTATAATGATCGCAAGTATTTTATAGCCAGCTCAGCCAGGCTCTTTGTCTCTGTGCTTACATTGTTAACCTCACATCATGTATAGTGTGTGACCTGAATTTGGACCACTTCTGATGTTACCCACCATTAGACAAAATTGTTAAGATTACTAATTGTAATTTAAACTCCTTTTCACTAATTAATTGCTTTATGATTGATTGTGCAGTTTAGAATAACAATCATTATTTTGATCAGTACCAACAATCAGATTTTGCACATTTTACTGGTACACGTGCTGGGTAATAAAGCATGTTTAATACACAGTGGTTGCAATTCGGGTTAGTTACGGAACATTCAAATTGACCGAAACTGAAGTATTTCTACCAAAATTTCGAGAAAGCGAGACCACATATTCCAAATCGATCATCATACCAGGGACCTCTAAATAGTAGGTCCCTGATCATACATTGTCTCAAAGAATTGGAGATTAAGTTGGAACATTGATTAGTCAATATTTTGTTTCCATTTTGAGAAGAAAAAATAGCAAATCTGTGCCTTAAGTGCTTGAAATTCAGACCTTACCCCCTTGTGTGGTCTTGAGTGTTTCTCTTTCAAGATCAGGAACAACTTCAATTGTTTTGTATATTTAATTACAGAACATTTCAATTGTGTATATGCACCTACACCTATTACTGCTGGTTAACAGTTGAAGTTAATTGATCCAATTCTACTATGCCATGATGCTGTAGTGCAAATCTCTTTTCTTGCTATCTGTATTTGCAGTATTGTTGTAAATGTGAGCACAGTAGAATTTACCCTTGATATATTGATGAATGATAGCATACTGCTTGACCAGTTTTTAACACTGTTCTGTTCGTTATTCATTTTAATTGAACTGTACTGATTCATATATATCATTTTGGTGTCATTTTGTATTCTAACATGCATGATTTAAAGGTCTTTGGGAAGGCGCAACAGTTTTCTGCTAAAACTCTGACCGAAAAGAGCATTAAATTTCTAGTTCAATTATTTTTGGTTCCGATGCGATAGCATCAGCTAGAACCTATGCGGTTATGATGGTGTATGTGTGTATAGGTGTGTGTATGTGTTTTTGATGCCCAGCTCGTAAACACGATATCTCAAACAATACACCAGATTCATGGCATTTGTGGTACACAGATAGCCCATGATCTATCTGTAGATGTGCCCTATTGTTTTGAGCTGTGATATCATGCATATTAATGAGTAGGCGGGGCTTAATGTAAAATCTTGAAATGTTTATATTTTAACAACCGCATGTCTGTTTTGTTTCATATTTGGTATAATTAGGATGTTAGCTAGTGTGTGCATGTTCATGGTGGAAAAGCTTTGAATTTCATGAATATGCATAGTATTAATATTATTAGACTTAATATTATTTTGCTGAAAAAAGTTTGTAAACACGGTATCTCAAGAACGGTATACTGGATTCATGTCATATTTGATACACAGATAGCCGTGGTCTGTAGATGTGCCTTATTGGTTTTGATGTTGATGTCATGCATTTTAATTAGTAGGCGGGGCTAATGTAAAATCTTGAAATGTTCATATTTTAACAACCTCATGTCTGTTTCCTTTCATATTTGTTATAATTATGATGTTAGCTGGTGTATACATGTTCATGATATAAAAATGTTGAATTTCATGAATATGCATAGTGGGCAGGGCTTAAAATAATTTTACTGAAAAGAACTTGTAAACACGGTATCTCAAGAACGGTAAACTGGATCCATGCCATATTTGGTACACAGATGGCCCGTGGTCTGTTGATGTACCCTATTGTTTTTGGTTGTGATATCATGCATGTGGGCGGGGCTTACAGTGAAAATTTTGAAACTGATAAATGAGCAACTGTATATCTGCTTTACATCATATTGGCATGATAATTTTGTTGGTAATTGTGTACATGCTTATGTTATCAGCAGATGTCATTAGTATGCATGTTGTGGTGTGGCTTAATGTGAAAGTGCTAAATGCTGTAAACACTAGACTATATTTCATGAAAATATATCAGATTTATGCTATATCAGGTACACAGACAAGTCATGGTCTGTACATATTGTTCTAATGTTGTGGTAGTGATTTCATGAATATTTATTGAGTAGGAACGACAAATTCCCAAAATAGAATAAATGAGCAACTGTTTTTACGTCATACTTGCTATGATAATGTTGTTAATTATTGTGCAAATGAGAATGTTGTCAACATTTTTATTGATCTGTATTGTGGGTGTGGCTTATGTTTGTTTGTTTATCCTGGAACAAATGTTTCATGATATGCAATGACATGACAATTAATACAAATTTTGCAAATCAATCAGCTATATGTAAAAAAAGCATCTGAACCACAAAACCTTTTGGTTCTGGTTGAATTTTAAAAGTAGCATGTGTAGTATTCAAGTTATGAATAATCAAAGTTTGAATTTGCCATTGATATATTGATAAAATGTGATGTATGAACAGGAAAACACCTCTAAATGCTTTTGTTCCTCTTTATATTTCTTCCCTTAATTTCAGACCTTGAAAATGATAAAAATGCTTTCTTCAGCTTGAGGTTGGTTGGTTGGGGTATGGTAAAGATCAAATCCTTTTCCTAAAATTATCTTCCTTTTTCAAGAGAAATGGCAGAGGGTTAAAAAAAACCACTGGATTTACATCATAAAATAGAGACTCCTGTTATACTTCACAAGAGTAACACAAAAACTGCATATTTGCACAAAATGTAAAATGGACACTTTTGATGAAATGTTTGGCTTTTCTTATTTTGAGTGGATTTTCAATCATTTAGGCTAATGTTGCCTCTACCTGTCCATACACCTTTAACAGTAGCTGTATGTATGATACTGCATGCTATTAGCACTATTACTTATTATGAACAATCAGTCAGGGCTGGAAAATGAAGAAATTTCCGTCTTTTAAGAACTATTGCATCTTCATTCAACACAAGTTTTAACATATTTTTTTTGGGGGGGAGTTAAAATATTTGGATATTATCTTTGATTTGAATGGAATTTTTTGCAACATTCAAAATGAGATACTCATAAAATAAAATGGTAATAATGGATACAAAATAAGACAGCAGATAAAGAGTGCAGTCACTGAAATAAAAAAGCATAATACATATGTAGTTTATCTGTCCCTAGGTTTTTTAGTTATAACATTTGGGGCATAATTAGACCTAAAAAATGGTTTGTTTTCCCGCCTCTTAGTTTTCAAAAATCCCTACTCTTCTTAAATTACCCTACAAAATGGCATGGCAACCACTTGCTTGTTTGCTGTTGCTGTAGAGAAAGTGAAGCTCACTGCCCGCAAGTGCTTGTGATAGAATACAAAATTGTCCTGCCTGTTTGTAACGAGTGTCAGGCAAGGGAAAGAAAATCACAGAAAAAGCATGAGTGATATATAAAACCTGAGCAGAATAAACAGAACCAGCAATCTAAAAATGATGTGAGGTGTTTTTTGATTATGTTTTAAAAGTGTTATTAATACTAAACCCTCACTGACCCAGTCTTCATGTTGATCGCAATCATTGTGAGGAAAGATTCCATTTCAGTGATCTGTGGGGGGTGGGGGAAGCCTTTAGGCCTTAACCATGTGAATAAGGAAGCTTTAAAAATGACTGATGGTTCCCAATCTATTTGAATGCAGTCACCCTTGGAACTATTCAATTTTTTTAGCCCTGTTATTGATTATGTCAAATTTTGCTAACCTTTATGTTGCATTCAGAGCTCTTAACCTATAAAATGGGTATTTCTTTCCACCCTCATCCAGACACCTAAAACACCTTCAGCATCAGTGCTGTCGACATCATCGTGTAGTACCCCATCAGCACATAGCACGACAGTTTCCGCCAGGCTAACCCCCCACATTCCATTCCCAACACCTCCAAAGTCCTCGAGATATAGAAAAAGGGGCACTAAATTGCATGTAAGTGCTCTAAAGATGTGTGGGTAGTGGTGGAAATGCTTCCTTGATTTAGTGCAAAAATCATAGTAAAACAGTGCTAGTTTTCCTACAATACAATTGGCATTTCTGGTTAGCATGCTGTTTTCGCACTGTCATTCCTTGTTTTGAACTGATTTGGAGGTCTTTTAGGAATTTTCAGTTTTGTTGGCAGGGTTAAGCAAACAACATGGAGTGCAACTGTACGCTGGGTGGTTACTTTGTAATATGTAGTTGTCCGGGTAAAGTTTTGGGTTGTCTGACAGTCATACCCGAAAGAAAAAGAATTAACCCAAATTTTTGTTCCTGATATCAGGACAAGTGATTTGTCAGTCACTGTTAATCGGTTGACAGATGACATGCACACCCTGCTGTTGTCACCATATATATGTAGTTATGCTTCCCTGAAAATAATAAAGAAAAATTTAAATCTAGACCTGCCAATAGATTTATATAACAAAGATAAAGAAATTAAGGAACATTTCCACAATTAGTCTGCATAACTTTAACACTCTTTATGTTGATCATCATGTTCATTTTTACATCAACATTACTAATTTCATAAGATATGTACACAATTGGTTAACCTTTTCTGACTTCATATATATCTTATATCATATCAGTAATCATGCTTCTAAAACCGTGATATATATGTGAATTTGTATCTTAAATTATGATCATTAAAAATCAACGGTTTTGCGACTTTGGAGGGCTATGGAGGTATATCAAATACACTTAATTATAATAAATCTTCAGATGTCCTACTTGAAATCATTAGAAATGTTTTAATACGTTGTTCCGAAGATATCTATTTTGAAATTGAATAGTAAGATCATTTTGCTCGAGCAAATTTGCAATATATTTAGCATAAATAGATTTTTTTTTCTTTGCTTGCATTCTTGTTAATCCTGCTGTATATATTTTGAGCATAGTATAGAAAAAGTATTTAATTTCCCCCATACCATTCAAATTTCTGTATTTTTGCAATTTCATATTAAGAAAAAAAAAAAAAAAATGAACAGTCATTATTTTCCCTGTCCTCAGACTCCAAAACAACTGAGACCCACCCCACAGAGGAACAATCGCAGAAATGCGCTGCGCGAGAAAAACTCAGATTTTTCATTCAGCACGAGCACCATGAGCGGGGGCTTATTTAAGAGCAGTAACATGTCCATCAATTCAGTAACCTCGACATGCACATCCTATTCCGACTTCTCTGTGAGTATTTCTTACTGGACTTAAAGTATGTATAAAGACCAACTTTGTGACAGGTGACTGATCCTGACCAGTGGGGTAGCTATGGGGAGGGGGGGGGAGGGGGAATCTAAACCTCAATTTTTTGAGGAAATGTTAAAAAAAATGGGGTAAACTTTGTTTTTAATATCTTTTTTGCTTTGAAAAAACTAAATTGCCCTCAGAAGTGGGCTAAATTAGAACAATTCGTCTTGGGAGGGGGTCTAGGACCTCGGACCCCCTCACTTTTTTTATTGCTGGTCACACCACTGATCCTTACATCCCAGAGTCAAATGAGTCCTGATTATTGGGGCATGTAGGACTGGTATTGATATAATGTTCTTACTGGTATTTTCATCAATGTCAAATTAATACTTGAAAATGTAAGTATTTGGATTTAGTGCAAACATTATTGGGAGCCTTGACCTGTTTTAGATTGACTGTTAATCCTTCCTTGGGGAACTAATGCAGGTGACATTTGGAATTCAGATGGTATTTATTGCAAACATTCAGGTGATGATCTACTGTCCACTTGGTAATCTATTAAATTAATCACGGCTACATGCTTTAATATTATAATGATGGCTATTTCACTTCATGATCTTAAAAATGATATCCGACTAGCCCAAAAAACAAGATAGGAATGCTAACAGATTTCTCCTCGCTATTGTATGGTCCTAATCACTAAACTACAGTGACCAGATAATAATATTAGCTCTTGATTGTTATGTTCTACAACTTTTCATAATTTTCCTTTTCTCCTACAATATACACATAATTCCACGTTGTACTTTCTTGCATGTTTATTTTCACAGCTTGGGTGTAAACTCCCAAGCCCATTATATTTATTTGTACACTGGTGGTCGGGTTTATTGAGGTAGGGGGCATTTTGGAATGAGTTATATTTTAGATGTAAGAGCCTCATATGTATCAACCTTGATCAAATTAATGTTTGTACATTTATTTCATGTATACATATCAAGCTTTTACTTTTCTTTCAACTTTTCTATTTTGTTATCCTCAGATAGGGTTTGTTATATGGGTTTGGTACCTAAATATACCATCTTGCCCGTTTGTAAATGTATTTCATTTGTAGGTATATGCCAGGGAAAGCACACGTAAGTCACAATGACTTGCTTTCAGTGTGTACCCGATGAATTTGCCAGGATGGAAAGTGGATGAACACCGGGTTAACACCTCTTTTTGAGATGTGTTCAGAGAACCAGGCAGGGGGTAAACCCCCTACCATCGGGACCAACAGCTTTATGTCCCCTCTGAAGGACGGTGAGCGCCACTCAACCATTGGCCACTTTTCACAAAGACTGGGTGGGAGAGAAGGTGTGATGCAGAAGACAAACAAACCTCTGCACTTGATGACAGCCTATATCGTTCTACATATCTGTGGATAAATCGCTGTTGGACTTGAACCTGGGACCTCCAGCATCTCAGTCATATGTTCAGGGGACTGAGCCACCTGCCACCTCCAGCATCTGTCATATGCTCAGCAGACCGAGCCACCTTTCACCTCCAGCATTTCAGTCGTGTGCTCACAGACTGAGCCACCTCCAGCATCTCAGTCGTATGCTCAGCGGATTGAGCCACCTGCCACCTCCAGCATCTCAGTCGTGTGCTCACAGACTGAGCCACCTCCAGCATCTCAGTCGTATGCTCAGTGGACTGAGCCACCTGCCACCTCCAGCATCTCCGTCATATGCTCAGCGGACTGAGCCACCTGCCACCTCCAGCATGTCATATGCTCAGCAGACTGAGCCACCTGCCACCTCCGGCATCTCAGTCGTATGCTCAGCGGACTGAGCCACCTGCCACCTCCGGCATCTCAGTCGTATGCTCAGCGGACTGAGCCACCTGCCACCTCCAGCATCTCAGTCGTATGCTCAGCAGACTGAGCCACCTGCCTCCCTTTAAATAAAGCTATATAATATCAAGAAATAAGATGAAGAAACAAGTCACTATCTGTTTCACACATTTTTCTGTTCATATATACTTCTATGTATGAAAAATGTGAAGAAACAATGAAATAAAAAATAATCTGTAAATTACTATTCTAAGCAGTAATATGTATATAAAGCTTTTCCCCAAATTGTTTCTCTCTTGTATATTCCAATTGAGGTCTTTTCTTTGTTATTCTAATTTGCAATCTCTTTTCTCCTACAGAGACAACTGGACCCTGAGAATAATCCCAATTGCAGGAGTAGTGTCTAAACAGCGCTGCCCAGAGCCCTATCAGACAAAAGTACAAGTCATCCAGGGTGGGGGGATTTTAAGCCTGTAATTAATTCTAGCTAAAACTGCACACTGATCATTTTATGAATATGAACAGATTTATTGTCATTGTATCAGGCTAACACGCAACATCGGGTTCACAGAACAGACAGAATTTTGTAATTAGACATATACTGTAGTGTGTGGGGATTTTGTTGTGCTTAGCTGGTGGGGTTCAATTGTGCAAGTTTGTGTTGTGTAGAACTGAACACTAGTGAAGGATGAAGTTGGTCAGGACTTAATCGTTCCAGAGTGGAAGGTTTTGAAGGACTGATGGAGTCAGTGTACAAGCTTTATGGCACTGTTGAGATTATAAGATAAGCAAGTTACCCTCCACGTAACTATATATCAGATACCGATTAGAATAACTTAAAAGACTTCAAGTTTAGTCCGACTTCATGAAATATTTGAGATTGAAGTATTCATTGCTTTGATGCAGTCTATGTGAAAGGTATCCTTTTCAAAAGTAAGTTGGGATTTGTAGAAGTAAAGTGCAAAGACATGGCAGCTACATATCCTAAAAGAAGGCATTTATAAGCAATTTTTTTGCACGAGGAAAGCATAATAATGTATCCTTTTTAAGAATGTTCCATTTTATCTTGTGAAAGCAGCTTTTCATATTTACTCCCGAGACAGGTTTTATAGGATTCATTCCTTATATTACAGTGGGTATTTGTCTGCATTTAGGGTACAGTAGTTAGGTATTAGGCAACAACCAAATTTTTGTTTAGAAAAAGTAAGTTTTCATGTATATTATGTGCAGTAACGCTTTTTTCTCCAGCAAATATTAAATACATGGAGAATTCCTATGTGCATATATAATTAACAATAATTAACAATAACAATAATTAACAATAGTTTTTAACTAAAAATTTCTCCACACTGGCAAATATTACATGACGTGATGCAGCATAGAAATCGTAACAGCAAAAAGAAAGCTAGGTAATATCTGTTCACTTATTAGTGGTGTACTTTTCAAATCATGGTTCATAACCTATGGAGAAGAGCTTTAAATCTGTATGGTGTATTGTATATAGGTACTTGAAGAATTTGTAAAATAATATTTATATGTAAAAAAAAGATGTATTCCCATCAATTGTGATTTTTATGAAATTTGGGAAAATGAAACTTGAAAGTAAATTTAAGGGTAGTGGGGGGCTAGTGGTATTTTGCATATGGCTAGTGGAAAAACCTCCCAAAAGCAATAACTGAAAGTAATTTATGGGAAATAATTTAAGCAATTTTTTGAAATCATTGTAGTGGTCTGAGTCGATGTAACCTTGTACGAGCTTAGTACGGTTTTGCCAAGTTGGAGGGGAAACTTTATCATTACAGTCAATGGGATATTTTTTATGAATACTTGTGTCGCCTCAGCCAGTCAGCGAAAATTTATGGTACTCATATATGTTGAAAACTATTATCTAATTTATTCATCATATTTGAATAAAAATGAACTCTGTCCAGTATTTGTTGAAAAATGACAAAAAATGGGTTTTTCTCCCATTGACTGCAATGATAATGACTTTGTTTTCCATTTTTGACTGAAGTTTGAGATCGTCAAAAAAGCATTGTTACGTCGCCGTGCACCACAACATTCCCGGATGTCCGACATCGAGAATGAAACCACTGCAGCTAAATATAGGATAAACCGGCTCAAGTAAGATGTGTGTATATCCATTTCTGTTAATGGACACTCAGAAATCAGATTAGCTCATTTTTCTCAGTTCATATCAGATATATGATAAACATTTAAATATTTTATAAGAGACAATGAGAATTTTATTATACAAAAGCATTACAATCTTCACAACTGTTAAAGGATTAGTTAAGTGGTCAAGCCCATCTTATATGAAAGAGGGCTTCAAAAGGGGTGAAGAAAGCATTCAGAAATCTTATTCCATTAAAGGAGATATTTATTTTGAAGTTATGAAACAATTGGGTAGAAACGACTGAAATCATACTAGTTGTGATGTCAAATACTCAAGATTCCTCAAAGTCTGTATGTATTCTATCATAGTTTTTCCAGCAATATTGTGGCTTAAAAACATTTGGATATGTCATGAAAATAGTAAAACAGAATCTAGTAAGGGTAACTATAATTTACCACATGAAGAAAGTTCAAGGAAAAATAATTCAAATAGTGAAAAAGATCCGTTTTCTTTGAAATACATTAACAATTAATGAGGATGAGGGTGTCGACCTACCATAGTAGACTTGCTGCACCAGTCATTTCTACACAGATACAGAATTTTAAAGTATTCATCTCCTTAATGGAATAAGATATTGAAGAACTTTCTTTACCTTTTTGTTTCTATTGAAGTCGTAGTCTTTTTTCATCTTAAACTAAAACATTGAAATTCAGACTGTAGCAGGGGCCTAGCCAGAGGGAGGCCATGAGCCCCGTCCCCTATTGCCCGCCTTAAAATATAATGACTGAATATAGTGTAATTAATTTGCATCATTAATCTGGACCCTGCAAAATGTAACTTTGCCCCAAAATCAAATGCCATTTTCCCCCTGCAAAATGCAACTCTGCCCCACTTTTGCCCCCCCCCCCCAAATTAAATGCCATTCCCCCCCCCCCCCCTACTATCCAAATCAAATGCCTTGAAGATTCTAACTTTCCAAAGTAGACTTACTACACCAGTCATTTTAACACAAATAAAAAGCTTTAAACTGTAATATCTCCTTAATGGAATAAGATTTTTGAATGCTTTCTTCACCATTGTGTTTCTTTTGAAGTCCTCTTTCATATAAGATGGACATGCTTGATCACTGAACTAATCCTTTAATGTGTGACTGTGTTAGATTTAAGTTTGTTTCAGGATTTTTATCATGTTAGGGTATGTCATATGTTGTTCTAGCCATTCATTTTTTATTTTCAAATGGACATTCATTTTAACACATTTTTAAACACTTTGTATCAAGTTCTTGCTTATGAACATGCTGTTTGTAATAAACATTTTGTGTCCTGTTTTAATTTTGATAAAAAGTTCTTCCAATATTTATAATTACCAACCCCATAAACTTTCATACAGTTTTACTCAGTAATTGTAACTGTTTGAAAATAACTCCCAGTTGTGGATCCATTCTCAAAAAAAACCCCAGATATAATCCAGATCTGGATTTGATATCGAACCCAGATCTGGCCAGATGTAGAATTTTACAGATATAACTTGATATAAACTTTATTTGTATGTCAAATGAGGATTTAATTAAGTTTATATCTACTTTGATCTGGGCCATATCAAACTTTATTATCCCAAATATTTGATATAGTCTGTTTTGATCTGGCCATATCAGACTATATTATCCCAGATAATAGCCAGATACAAAATTGATATAATCCAGATCAGGAGTTTTTGAAAGTGGCATTGCGTGTCATGGGGAAACTGATATAGGTTTTGAAGGATTGCAATAACAATTGAATAGGTGTGCCAAAGGCTCCACAGACAAACTCTTGTAGACTACATAAATAAAAATCGAGGGAATGTCGACCCTCATGTAATCGATAGGATTCGAACCCATGTTCCAATGATTTTTTAAATCCATTCTATTGTCCTCTACCTTACCGTGACGCTTGCAACATGGGATTGAAAAATGCCATCCATTCTTGAAATAAAATAGAAGGAAGAATGGTAGAGCTGCAAATTATCTTTATACAAATCAACACAAGTAAAGTTGTTTAATTTCTTTCTCAACTTCCAATATTTCTGTGGAGTTCTTTCATATTAAAATAATACACAAAAATGATCCCCTATCCTACTTCAATGTATTTACCAACCCCCCTCCCCCTTCTCCCCCTTCCCCCCCTTAACAACTGCACTGACAAATTTGAACAATTGAAGCGGAAATCAGAGTTTTGGCATGCAATGCTACTGAACCTACTTTTCTATTGCATATTTTTCCACATTAGAAATGCTGGAAATCCCACCACGGGCTTCCCCTGAACCCTACCAGCCCATGGTCTCCACCACACGGGGCTGCTCGTTTTGCGATTAGGCTAAAAGCTCGCAAGGGCCCCCAACCCACTGCAGCACAGGGCCCCAACCAAATTTACGTCACTTATTGAACGTTTATAAATCATCAATACTGTCTTTTTTGTAGGTCGTTTCAATCCTCTTTTAACAACTTTAGTAGCTTAATGTAATTTTTCAGACATTGTCATATTTTTCAAGTTCACGATGCTTCCTGTTCCCCTATGCTACTACAATGTATTTTTCAATCCAACCCCCCACCACGTCCTGTTTTTAATTAACACTGTCTGACCAATTGGACGCGAAATAGACCAATTGATTGATTGATGAGGTCTTAACGGCACCACGACAACGAGGGTCAAATTGTGCCTGAGAGGTCAGATCATTTTAGAGGTAGGAAGAAAAGAAAACGGGGAGAATGATGACCAATTGACAGATTTTCCAATTTGTATTTTGCTTTTTACAAAATAAGAGTTTAAAGTTATATGATGAATAAGAATAGACTTGGGATTGGAATAAACTAGAACGGTAAATACTGTCATGCTTCACATGCCCATGCAAATTGACACCCATATCATATTACCTGGCCAATTATTAAAATGGCATCTCACATTAAGTCCCACATGGCATCCCATGTCCCACATGGCATCCCATGTCCCACATGGCATCCCATGTCCCACATGGCGTCCCATGATGTCCCACATGGCGTCCCATGATGTCCCACATGGCGTCCCATGATGTCCCACATGGCGTCCCATGTCCCACATGGCGTCCCATGTCCCACATGGCGTCCCATGTCCCACATGGCGTCCCATGTCCCACATGGCGTCCCATGTCCCACATGGCGTCCCATGTCCCACATGGCATCCCATGTCCCACATGATGGCATCCCATGTCCCACATGGCATCCCATGTCCCACATGATGGCATCCCATGTCCCACATGATGGCATCCCATGTCCCACATGATGGCATCCCATGTCCCACATGGCATTCCATGTCCCACATGATGGCATCCCATGTCCCACATGATGGCATCCATGTCCCACATGGCATTCCATGTCCCACATGGCATCCCATGTCCCACATGGCATATCATGACATCTCATGTCATCATACTCCATGTCCCACATGACATGGCATTCTACCATATCTCGCTCATGGCATCCCACTCCATGTCCCACATGATGTCCCATGTGGCTTTTCATCATATGTCCCACAGGGCATCCCACATGACATCCCATAGGCTCCATAAGAAGTCTTATCCTAGCTATCAGTCCCTGATTGAGCATTTTATGTAGGAAAGTGTCAGTTCATATGATAATAACTTACATGCAAATGATTTGTTGAAATGGGATGGGACACCATGTCCCACATTCCATCCTATGTCCCACATGACATGGCATTCCACTCTATGTCCTACATGGCATTCCACCCTGTTCCACATGGCATCCCACACCATGTCCCACATGGCATTCCACCCTATGTCTCACATGACGTCCCATGGGCTCCATAAGAAGTCTTATCCTAGCTATCACAGTCCCTGATTTAGCATATTATGTATGGAAGTGTCAGTTCATGATAACTTATATGCAAATGAGTTGTTGAATAAGAAAAAAAGGTGGAGTTAAATAATTATGCCTAATATAGCCCTTGGTGTATACAACATGGTAAATATTATACATGGCATCCCTCTCTATGTCCATATGCAATCACATCCTGTCTCACTCCCTGACTAAGCATACTAAAAAAAAAAAAGAAGTCTGGTCAGGTCATATACTGTAGCAACTTTATGCAAATGACCACAATAATAAAGGTGGAGTTTAATAATCATGCCTGATACAACTGTTGTGCCCAAATATTTTGAAGGATTTTAAATCCCAAGTGCTACAAGAGAGACTTAAGGATCTCTGAAGAATATTGGAAAATTATATCATTTTACAGTTATCTTCTAAGAAAATATCAAATGTTTTGTAGACTTTTTAAGATAACTAGTCTTCAATCCTGTCTTAAGTTATCTCTGAAAAACTTTAACATTTTTTAAGGAAATTCTAACCTCCCATAAGGATATCTGAAGAACTTTAACTTTTTCTGAGGAACTCTGAAAAAACTTTAACATTTTCTGAGGAATTCTGAAAATACTTTAACATTTCCGAGGAAATCTCCGGACAAATCTGTGGACGGTCGGACGGACGTAATCGCCATTACATAGGTTCGCATTATGCTTCCGTGCGAACCAATAAATAGGTCAATGGAAACTATTTTTTTGTGTTTTTGAAGGTTGCAAATCCTTAAGAATTTGTGCGCTTTTCGGGGATTGAATGAAGAAAATAAATGACGATAAAAGACTGGTTAATCTAAGCATATGTATAAAAGCAATTCAATAAATAAAAATCGAGGAAATAAAAGGGAATGTCGACCCTCTTGTAATCGACAGGATTCGAACCCATGTTCCAATGATTTGAAATCCATCATACTGTCCGCTATCCCACCGTGACGTGACGCTTGCTACATGGGATTCAAAAAAATGCCATCCATTCTTGAAATGAAATAGGAGAAAGAATGGTAGAGCTGCGAATTATGTGAAATCTTTATACAAATCAACAGAAGTCTTTTAATCAATTTGTCTCTTAATTTCTTTCTCAACTTCCAATATTATCTTATAATTCCTTTTTACTGATTGCGTAATACACTGATATTAGTAAAAAGATGCATGCTGAAACAGTCTAAAGTTGTTTTTTTAAAGTTTGAATATTCAATACTATTTTCCTTGACTTTTAGGGTAGACCGTGGAGTTCTTTCTTATTAAGATAATATACAAAAATGATCCCCTATCTTACTTCAATGTATTAACCAATCACTCCCCCCTCCCCCACCCTCTCCCCGGCCCTTCCCCTCTTAACACTGTCTGACCAATTTGATACGAAATTGACGAATTTGAACACTTAAAGCGGAAATCAGATTTTTGGCATAAATAAATGCTTTTCCTGAATCTACTTTTCTATTGCATATTTTTCCACATTAGAAATCACAAATGCTGGAAATCCCACCACGGGCTTCCCCCTGAACCCTACCAGCCCATGGCCTCCACCGCACGGGGCTGCTCATTCTGCGATCAGGCTAAACGCTCGCTTCGCTCGGAAGGGCCCCCAACCCACCGCAGCACAGGGCCCCAACCAAACTTACCTCACTAATTGAATTTTTATAAATCATCAATACCGTTTTTTTTGTAGGTCATTTCAACCTTCTTTTAACAACTTTAGTAGCTTGATGTAATTTGTCATGTTTTTCAAGACGCTTTCTGTTCCCCTATCCTACTACAATGTATTTTCCAATCCCTCTCCCTCGCCCACGTCATTTTTAATTACCACTGCCTGACCAATTTGACGCGAAATGGACCAATTGACAGATTTTGAGTATAACTTTCCAATTTGTATTTTGCTTTTTACAAAATAAGCGCCAATTTTCTTCAAGAATATTATGGAAATTTCTCAGACAATCTTGGACAAAACTCATTGAAACACTTCGTGAAAATATGTGACATTTTTCGTGAAAATATGTGATGTTTTTCATCATGAAGCTACTTTTCTATTGTAAATTATTCCACATTTAGAAATCAAATTTTAAATATCAAACATCTTGTCTTTTTTCCTATACCATCCTTAAATTCATAGGTCCTACTAGTTATGTTATTTAAGGTCCTAATGTTGAAATTAATAAAAGAAAAGCCAAATTTTGGTCAGTGTTTTAAAAGATTTTGGGTCATCAAAATCATGAAATCTTCTCCCTGGACCCCTGATTTATTGCCTGAACTTTCAAGGAAAATTATTTTCTGACCATTTACTGGTTTAGAAATGGTAACCCAAATGTTTATCTGAGTTGATAGAATCTAAACTTTCTTCTTTTCATCAGTTTTGAATTTCTCATTTGATTTGTAACCATTTTGGGGCATCAAAAACAAAAAAATCGGCAGAACTTCTGGGGCTTTGCCTCAAGACCCCACTTTTTTCTTGTATGTTGGGCCTGAATTATCTCAATTTTCAAGGAGATATTCAAATTTTAAGGTTTACAAAAAATTTCAATAAACGAATAGGAAAAAGCTTAGTATGACATCACAGCAGCACATTCTCCCACAAAGTTAATGTACTTCATTGAATTCTATCCTCCTTTTTTATTAGTAAAACCTCTGCAGATTTCTTGTTTTTGATGCTCAAAAAGCAAACACAGAAATTCTAAATTTAAACTAAAGAAAAGAAAGAAAATGTTAGATTCAAATGTTAAATAAACTTTGAAAAACATTTTGGTTAGCAATTTCTAATCAGGCAGAATTTTTTTTTCAGGTACACTGGGATACGAGAATTCTTAAATAAGAATCAAAAATCAACAAAATTTGAGGTTTTTCCTATGGAACCCAAGTACCTCTATGGTTGACATTTGAACTTCAAGTGAGGCCTATATGCATGCAGGTCAGATGGTATGAGTGTTTTTTTAATCGAATAACAAGTCTGCAACTTGACTCAATTTCTTGGAAAGTTATGGATAGATCTTTTAAGCTAAAGAAACGCCAGCGAAATATGGATGGCCTTAATTTTTCTCGAAAATTTTCAGTGTCAAAATACCAATTCATTACACTGATCCGAGATTTTAAAAGGTCATAGCTCCTTATTCTGGAACTTTATACATACTTTCACTGGCAGGAACCTTGAACCATATTTTACTGGGAGGGGATCATATTACACTTTCGACCCCCTTGCTACACTCCCCTTGCTACACCCATTAATTCAACCATAAACATTGTTGTTTCAAGTTTGGCTACAATTTGTTAACTTACCTTAATGTCTTCATCTTCACCAGACTGCTGTCCTGATTGCCAGCCTGCAACTTTCCCTGCAAGAACTCCCCTATTGGATATGTTATGCCTTTACTGTCTCCACTCATGAATCCCCGGTTCCACCCACCTATTTCTGCTTCACCTCATTATCTCTGCCTCCACTCCCATGCCTCAACGCACATCCCATCGGTCTCCACTCCTCATCCTGCTTCCCCGCATACACTATCTGTCCTGATCCCCAACATCCCTTCACTTTCATCCTATGCACCTCAGCTTTTACTCACATCTCCTGTGCCTCCACTCAACCTACAGATATTACAAACAACACTAATTACACCATTCCACAATTACAAACTTTCAATAAGGCAAGAACCCACACCACAACACATATGACAATACTAACAACATAAAATACACAGTAGACTAACATACATGTACACTGACATAAAACAGAACGTGACAAGCAAGTCTTCATGTCTTAGCTAACCCTTTATTACCCTCATGCACCTTCCTTGACTCAACTACCCCCATCTCCACTTGACTACTCATGCCTCCACTTGACTACTCATGCCTCCACTTGACTACTCATGCCTCCACTTGACTACTCATGCCTCCACTTGACTACTCATGCCTCCACTTGACTACTCATGCCTCCACTCGACTACTCATGCCTCCACTCGACTACTCATGCCTCCACTCGACTACTCATGCCTCCACTCGACTACTCATGCCTCCACTCGACTACTCATGCCTCCACTCGACTACTCATGCCTCCACTCGACTACTCCATGCCTCCACTCATGCCTCCACCACCTGACTACCATGCCTCCACTCACTACCATGCCTCCACTCACTACCATGCCTCCACTCGACTACTCATGCCTCCACTCGACTACTCATGCCTCCACTCGACTACTCATGCCTCCACTCGACTACTCATGCCTCCACTCGACTACTCATGCCTCCACTGACTACTCATGCCTCCACTCGACTACTCATGCCTCCACTCGACCTACTCATGCCTCCACTCGACTACTCATGCCTCCACTCGACTACTCATGCCTCCACTCGACTACTCATGCCTCCACTCGACTACTCATGCCTCCACTCGACTACCATGCCTCCACTCACTACTCATGCCTCCACTCGACTACTCATGCCTCCACTCGACTACTCATGCCTCCACTCGACTACTCCTGCCTCCACTCGACTACTCCTGCCTCCACTCGACTACTCCTGCCTCCACTCGACTACTCCTGCCTCCACTCGACTACTCCTGCCTCCACTCACCTACCCCTGCCTCCACTCACCTACCCCTGCCTCCACTCGACTACTCCTGCCTCCACTCACTACCCCTGCCTCCACTCACCTACTCCTGCCTCCACTCACTACTCCTGCCTCCACTCACCTACCCCTGCCTCCACTCACCTACCCCTGCCTCCACTCACCTACCCCTGCCTCCACTCACCTACCCCTGCCTCCACTCACCTACCCCTGCCTCCACTCACCTACCCCTGCCTCCACTCACCTACCCCTGCCTCCACTCACCTACCCCTGCCTCCACTCACCTACCCCTGCCTCCACTCACCTACCCCTGCCTCCACTCACCTACCCCTGCCTCCACTCACCTACCCCTGCCTCCACTCACCTACCCCTGCCTCCACTCACCTACCCCTGCCTCCACTCACCTACCCCTGCCTCCACTCACCTACCCCTGCCTCCACTCACCTACCCCTGCCTCCACTCACCTACCCCTGCCTCCACTCACCTACCCCTGCCTCCACTCACCTACCCCTGCCTCCACTCACCTACCCCTGCCTCCACTCACCTACCCCTGCCTCCACTCACCTACCCCTGCCTCCACTCACCTACCCCTGCCTCCACTCACCAACATCTGCCTCCACTCACCAACATCTGCCTCCACTCACCAACATCTGCCTCCACTCACCAACATCTGCCTCCACTCACCAACATCTGCCTCCACTCACCAACATCTGCCTCCACTCACCAACCCCTCTACTGTGTTCACTCTCCAATCTGTCTTCACTCAATCCCCTGCGTCTCCACTTACTTACCTCAGCGCCTCCACTCACTTACTCCGGCACCTTCATTGAATCCCTGCGCCTCCACTCACTTACCACTGCGCCTCCACTCACTTACCCCTGCGCCTCCACTCACTTACTCATGCGCCTTAACTCACTAATGCACCTTCACTCACCCATGCACCTCACACTCACTAACCCCTGTGCCTCCCCACTCACTCCAGCGCCTCAACTCACTCCTGCACCTCCACTCACTTACTCCTGCCTCACAGCCTTCGGTATTTGGTTTAGTCCATTTTTACAACAGGTAAATTTCTTAAGAAAGCGAACAAATGTTTGTTAACATTTCTGTTTTTCATTCTTTTCTTTTTAATACATTTTAAACAATCTAACACAGAAATTTTAATAAAATATTAATGTTTCGGCATCATGTTTATAAAGACTTGTAGTGGGAGTACATTTGTCTAAGTACGAGTACATGACCACGAATATGAGTACGAGTCCGTCAATTTACATTTTGCCACGTACAAATAGGAGTACATGGCCATAAGTGCGAGTACAAAAAAATGTACTTGAGTACGAGTAAAGATCATGAGTACAAGCGTTTATGTGTTTAACATTACATAAGATAGTTAACTTAAGCAAAAAGCTGAATAAGTGATAAGAGGACCAATACAATGAAAGATGAATTAAATTTTATGAATATGATAATGGTGCAAATGGTGACGGTTGTTGATAATGACAATGGTGGTGACAGTGGTAATGATGATGATGACGAAGGCAAGTACCCTAATTCAGTGTCACAATGATGATGGTCATTGATAAAGACGATGGGTGTGACAGTGATAATGATGACGAAGGCAAAGTTCTCTAATTCAGTGTCACAATGATGATAGAAACAGGTAAGAATTTTCTGATCAACTTTTACTGTTCCCATGGTAAAGGAGAAGATGGAAATTACGTAGGAAAGACTCTTAATTCCAACTGCCCAGACATGGCCATAATGTCATGCTTGAGTGCATACACAATACACAAGTGTATAGTATGTGCATTGAAGTATGACATCACTGGCCATGTCCGGACAGTTGGAATTGAGAGCCTTTCCTTACATACCGTATGTTAAAAGCAGTTGTAGAATGATTTAAAATCATAATTTACTAATAAAAAATGACGTACTTGTACTCGAGTACAATTAAAAAACAATGAGTAGGAGTCCAAAGGCTATAAGTACGAGTCCAACAGTCTTGAGTAAGGGCATGAGAATACAAAAAAATTCTCTAGTACGAGTACGGACTATTTTGCATTATGTTTAAATATATATTTCCAATGGGACTACAAGTCTGGTTTATAAGTATTTAATGCATGGTTCAAAAGATTTTGCACTTGCGAATGACCTTCCTAAAGTTGGGCCACTTTACTCAGTCCAAAATCCTTTGCCCTGTGCATTAAATATGCATATAAACATTCTGCCTCAACATTAATATCTAATTACACACTTAACATAGAAACAACATTAACATGAGTCATATACACCATATTTAGTTTCGTATTTCTTTGCAACAAATAAAATACTAGCCTCAACCTTGTTCCTTTCCAATTTGGGTGGCTCCTTATTCATTTCTTCTGAGGCAGAGCTTGTTCTTTAATTCATGCCAGAAATTGATAATCGTTTCCATCGACAAAACAATGATTGGACGGATTGACAAAACAATGATTGGACAGGGATTAAACACAACACAATGTACAAACAATGTAGTGATGTACACTGTTCCACTATCACAAACAAACTTACACACTGCAGCCAAACATAAGACTGCACAAACACAGAACAAACATACTAACAACATAAAACACAACAAAACAGACAGACTAACATGTACACAATGACATAGAAAACAGAACATGCAACGGAACATGACATGCCAACAAGCAAGTCTGTTCAACGGAACATGACATGCCAACAAGCAAGTCTGTTCAACGGAACATGACAAGCCAACAAGCAAGTCTGTTCAACGGAACATGACAAGCCAACAAGCAAGTCTGTTCTTGTCTTTAAATCAACTTTCTCCTTCTTGAATATGTGGTGGCCCTAAAGAGGGCCGGGGAATAAGATGATGATGAAGATATTTATTTCAGGGATAAAATCTTGACAAAGTGAAAATTCAGTTTTTTCACTAATGTAATTAAAAGTTTAAAATAGTTCATTAAAGCTGGGTCTTGAAGTTAAAGATGCTGAGTTCTTGATGTGTTTTGACTGCTTTAAGCCATGTTTCTTCTGCTGAGGTGATGAATCACGAGAAGTAATGAATCACGAGAGGTGATGAATCACGAGAAGTGAGGTATCTGATGAAAATCCATCACAGGTGTTGTGAAAATTCAATATCCATACGTTTTTCAGTGACTGCATCACATTATTGCTTAAATACTACCATGTGAGTGCTCGTGGCTTACAATTAGAGAACATTGTATTTTTTTTTAACCTAATACTTCATTCAAGCAACAATTCTAAGAAGTAGAAACAATGTGCAAGATATTCTGTTCTTAGTTGACATTTAACTGATACATGTTATTCAAGAATGACTGAAATAAACAACGCAGTTTCTTAAAATTCTTTCTTGGTAATACTACTGATATTGTGCATACAATAAGCCAAAAGGTGTTTTTTCTATTGCAATACTGCTGTGGGCAGTCAAACCCCACCCCCTATCCACTACCCTACCCCTATCCACAACCATACCCCTATCCACAACTCTACCCCTATCCACAACCCTACCCCTATCAAAAACCCTACCCCTATCCACAACCCTACCCCTATCCACAACCCTATCCACAAGCCTACCCCTATCCACAAGCCTACCCCTATCCACAAGCCTACCCCTATCCACAAGCCTACCCCTATCCACAAGCCTACCCTTATCCACAACCCTACCCTTGTCCACAACCCTACCCCTAGCCACAACCCCACCCCTAGCCACAACCCTACCCCTAGCCACGACCTACCTCCTACCCACAACCCTATTCACAATCCCACCCTCTAATCCACAATCCCACCCTCTAATCCACAATCCCACCCTCTAATCCACAATCCCACCCTCTAATCCACAACCCCATCCTCTGATCTACAACCCCAACAGACCCTAAGCTGTTAAATCACCTGTCCATAGAAAATGGATAACCATAAGTGTGAGTTTTAACAATCCCCCAAAAAAAAAAAAAAAAAAAAAAAATAATAATAATAATAAAAAACACTAAAGTTATGTTAGAAAAAAGAATATGAAATAAGTCTAATTAGTGAATCATATAAAGCTAACTTACATAATACTGTATGAAATTTTCTACCAAAACTGGTAACTCCAAAATCAAACTTATTAAATAGAACAAGAAAAAAGCCAAAAATATTCTCCCATTTGTAGAATACATTAAAGATTTTACAAATGTGCTCCTGAGTACAGAATGTCAATCAAATTAAAAGCTGCTTGGTGATCAGGTTAGGTTGTTCAAAAAAAATTCTCAACTGACCTGGTATAACTTAAGCTTCTGTACTAATTTGATTTGGCTAAATAAGAGAAATGAGGTGTTATTGTTTGAAAATGTCAAGGAATTACATTCATAGCCTGCTGCAAGAAAAATTGTAAAAACAATCTTCAAAAGCAGCCCCAACCAAAAGACGCAAAACTACCAAATTTTACTAAGATCCCTCACTACCTATGTTGCATAAATGGCACGGTTACATGGAATGTAAGTACTTTTTGGACAAGACAAATTTGGATCTCGTCCCTTGACACCAAAACAACTGCTAAAAAATCACTGTGTATCAACTTCTCATCTCAAAAGATGAAGCTTTCCCATTGCACAAGAATTGAAAGATTTGACTGTGAAGTTGTGAACACTTTCAAATAGTAAATCTCCAGTAATTACAGAAAACCAACTTCATTTCTTCAAGATGTTTGGCTTGCAGTGGACAGCCATAACTGACCATACCAAAATGTTTCTCCAGAGAGAATTAAACAGCCCACAACATAAAGCTTTCAGTTTTACATCACCACAATCGATAAACAGGAAGCCCAAGGCATCTGCAAAAGTTTCTATTCAGTCCTGTCACGTACTGTACGCTAAAACCATTCAGATGTCAACTCAACGACAGAATTAGTCGTTTTGGGTACACCCCTACTTCTGGATACCCCGTTTACACTGAAATAGTACTGACATGTGTTTTCTAACATTCCAAGGTTACCTAACTGATGTATAAAGGCAATCATTTTCAAACATCTTGCTATCATACCATTAACGCAGTTACAACATTCTTAAGAACACTTAAAGAAGTCCAAAACATTGGCACAAAATAACCCATGACATTAAGTGACTGTATTACATGTTTACTATAATAGTCTTGCATAGTGTTGTAGTAAAATGGTGTTATTAAATAACAAACACTAATTATGCTTAAAAACCTTTTAAAAATTCCACATAGTACTGGACTACTGGTCCTTTTCGTAAAGGTATTTGTATAAAAGCTTCATGAAAATTATTATGACTACAATTCACTGGGTTCAATTGAACCTGACTTTTCCAAGTTACTGTATGCCTCAATACCGCTCAACAGCATATTAGATAGCTGGCAAGAAAAAAATCTGCTCTCAACAAATTTCTACATCGTAGAAAACATGGTGTTCACATTCTTTGCATGTATTCAGATGTAAAATAATACATGATTACATGAAAGCTCATATTAGCTGTTTTGGTCATAGCACCTTCAATGTATTGAAGTTCAATCTGTCATTAAGAAACCCTATGTACAAATCCAATCCATTCTGTACACCTTTCATCCAGTTTACAGACATGAATACATCAGTGCTTTTCAACTTTCACACTCAAAAAAAGGTTGATGGCATAAAAGCCAACAAGGGTTTAAAGCTTCAAAAATTTCTTACAGATTCTATGTACAGTACATACATGTAAGAGTGTACTTAAATGGCTGGATCCATATGTATTCACACACATTAAGTTGTTTAGAAAAACATCAAATAGCAATCACTTTCTATCTTACAATGAACATTTCTGCAAAATTCAAGAATGAAATTTGCAGAGAAATACAGAGATCTTGCCCGTTAATTAAATTGGCTAACTTAAGTTCCAAATAATATAACTTTCATAACAAAGAAAACAATATTACACGATAGGGGTCAGCACTACAGTTATATGAAATTATTTTTACTTTGACAAGAAGATAAAACGCCCTTGTTGGTGGTTTCATTAGAGAAAGAAGGTTTAACAGATAGTATACCATGAAAACTGATTCAGTAGGCACAACTTTTTTCAAACCCAATTAGTATCTATTGTCATTTACAAAATCATGAAACATGTCAATCACACACGATGTATAATTCCTTTACGTTGAAAGCATACACATCCAGCCATTTAAGTTCCAATGGCAAACTGAGCAAAATTTTAAACTGAAAAAGGTGAAGGAAAATTCAACTAGATAACAGCTGAAGTTCCTGGTTATTAAAACTCTGCTCATGAAGTAAAAAATTCTTCAATACCAAACACGGTGCAAAGACAATGGATTCCATAGTGACTTATAAGTAAAAAAAAACCCTTATAAAAGGTATGGGAAGTGCTGAAAAGATACAATTTGCTACAGTTTGCCATATATCCTGAAAACTCTTACTGGAATACTACAATCAATTACAGACAATAAATAGAAAATAAATTTCTATATTATCTACTAATATTTACATTAGTCTTTACAGTAAGATTTACAAACATTTCACTTGAAAACAATCTTCATTAATAGAAGAAAAATAACATGTTCCAGAAACTTCCTTATTTCAAAGAGTAGGAAATACTGGAAAATATATATCTTCTTCATGGTTGCAATAACTGCATTTGATGAATGGATCATCCCCAGTAGAACAACGTCTAAAATAGTTACACCGAATGAAGCCCAATTTTATTCTGTATTTTAAAAATAAATTACAAATTATAGTGGGACAACTATTTAAATAAATCAAGACTTAAAAAAATCCAACTAGACTGAATGATTTTAGTTGTGGAGATGTGTTATGATTGTTAATTATTTAGATTTACAGTTTTGTGTTAGAAACAAAACCCAGAACATTTCTTGAAGAAAAAAAAAAAAAAGGGGAGTTCCTGTAAGAAATTAGAATGGAAAACAAAGCAGAATCATTTTGTGGAAAAGATGGATGTGATGAAGATTATTTTCAAGCTAAAACATTAAAATCACAAGGCAGTTGCTTTCAGCAGGCTTGTGGTCATTAAAATTTACAACCCATAATTTGTATTAAAAATCTGATTTTCTTTCAAATGTGGATCTATTAAGTAAATTTGCATTCAAATCAGTTTTCAGTGATTCACGATATTTCTTAGACCTACAATATCCACTTTTCAATTTCAGATAGTAGGCCTAGCCTACATACTAACTTGCAACTTTCAACATAAGTTTTAAATCACTGGTCAGTTTGTCACAAGGCACAAAAGATGCAGGAAGGCTGTGTGAAACAAAAGAATCAACTGGTTGTGGTTCAGACAATACTGTAGGTGAAGGTAGTAAAGCCACTCCTAACCAGCCTTTTGGAGGCAAAGGCAAGATGTCAGGAGACGGGGCCTCTCCAAACTTTGCTCCAGCATAATTGTCACCTGTTAGAGACATTCTGAGTAGTTCCGAGTCTGAATGAGTTTCTCTTTTATCCTTCTCCGTCACCACAAAAGAAACCCTTCTCTTTGCTTTAGAAACATGGTTCTCGACAAATTTCGGGGAACTTTGTTGTCGGCCTTCCCCATAGTGCATTTTGTTCGGCGATGGTGTTCCCCGATGCCTTGGTGAACCAGACTTTGGAAAATTGCCTTTTGTAGATCTAACGTGTCTCCTCATTTGTACTTGCTCTGGTGCCATCTTGAAAGGGTTTGGACTCATGTTTCAGTAGCAAATAACCAGTGACTTAGAATCAGGTCGTTTATCAATATGCAGTAACACAATATTTGCTTTAAGTTGAAGTTGGGCCTTGGTGGGCCAATACTCATGCAACTGTTTACCAAAGCTTCAAAAATTTCAACTTTCTTAAGTTAAATTGCATAGACCTAGGCCTAGCTTTAGACCAAAACCCTAACCTCGTAGTGGTACTGGCACTAAGTGTATTACGCCTAGCCTACTGAAGTTTTAACTTAATTAGCCTAACGCCACTGCACTCACAATCACAAACTTGTTTAATCTCCACCTTTCCCTTTTCTGACCATGTAAGCTAACATACGATGCACAAAACAGTGAGATGTCACCGAATGTCAAAATAAAAGTCTAGACAGAAAATTACGATTGTTTCGGTCTTTATAAAAGTTCCATCTAATCATCATAGCCAATTCGAAGAAAATGGCGTCGTCGACTTCTTCAGTATTGAGCTAACAGTCACAAACCGGGGGCAGTCGTATTTCTTCTTTCCACAACAGAATGCACAAACGAACTGCTACAGTCCTTAAAACAACCTTATACGGTCGGTGCGTATGTGAAGATATATCGCTAATAAACCAAAAAGAAAACAATCTGGATTAAAGTGTATTTTTCGGGATATTTTGAAGGCTTCTACCTGTTACTGTCGCTTCTCTTCTGTCTCTTTTCTCGCTCAATGTTTGTAGGCTGATGACGTAGGTAATTAATTTGGCAAGCTGCAACTGCCAATTGGTTACCGGTTATTGTGGGGATGTCAGGAAGTGATTTTAACCAATGACAGAATCAGCTTACTCATATGACCACGATCAACCAATCACAGTAGTATATAAATAAATATGTCCGGTCATCACATTACTGCGTCATATTCAGTTTTTGTTGTGATAAATTTAGATATTCAGCAATCCGATCTCGTGAGAGTGCTGTTGCTACCGCGGCCTTGTCATGACCCGATGCAAAACTAAAAACTTCATTCCAAATTAAAGGACTACGTAAAGGCAGGGAGTTGTTAAGACAACTCCCTGGTAAAGGCAAGGTTTTAAAGTATAAGAACTTGATTTGTTGTTATTCATGGTTTCTCCACCAGTGTTTTTGTAGCACTGGTGGAGAATTCCGCGGGGGCACATGGACAACGGTTTGACTCGACGTGCATAATTAGTTTGGGGGAAATGATCAATTTACTGCTGTTTTGAATTTGACTCAAATCATAACTAGGTATATGCCTATTCATTTTGCAATTTTAGGCATCAAATTTTGACACGATTTGTATTTCTGTATCTTCAAATGGCGGGCCCGTAGCCAGCTTTACATATTTTTTTTTAGGAAGAGGGGAGGGGAGGGGGAAGGCAGTGCGATGTTTGGGGGGAAATTATAGGGCTAGTACAACTTATTATGCACGTTACAATTTTTTGCTTACATTAGTTCGGGATTCAGAAATATTTTGTTTGGGGGAAGGGAATTTCCCCAAATTTCCCCCTCCCCCACCTCCGCGGCTACGGGCCAGTCAAATGGTATAACCTACCTACTGTAGAGTGAATACTACCAGGAAAAGCGAGCGGATGGAAACCACAAAATCATGCTAAAATACAAAAAAACACCGTAAAAAAGATACAAATTCGGAAAAAGTGGGGAAGTGCCCCCCCCCCTCATATCCCGCCTATGGCTACAGTCTTGCAGGTAAGAAAATGCTCCTGAAATAAAGAGATGCATTCCAATAAGTTTTTTAATTTTAAAGCAAATTTGATTTTTTCTCACGATGGCCGATGCCATTTCCTTTAACGAAATGACACTTTATAAGTTTGTATGACGAACGGGGAATACCTTCTCATATGTAAGTTGCAACATATGCAATATTTTCTTTTTTGATCAAAAAATTATTGCG
>JAIGNY010002568.1:315000-405000 GCA_020152595.1 Chiridota heheva | reverse complement strand
GTAACATAAGGAAAATCGTCGTTCCACTTATCTAAACAGGATAATGACTTCTTGTAATGTTTTAGATTGATCTGTTGGAAATGCAATTGGAACATTAAAGTGATAAATTTAATTCATTACGGGTAACATTAACAGAGTTGGCAACATGGGGAGATAAATTATCTTTCCAAGAGGCAGGTATGCAAGAGATAATACTAAAATAACGAATGAAAGGTATGGATATAAGTTTGAAGTCTTTCATAAAGTCAATATAACTTTTCGGGGAACCATCAATGCAGACAAAATTACGGACCCGAAATGCCCCAGCATTTAAAAGATTCTTATCAAAAAATGTCTTAATCCCAATTTTTAGAAGTGAGTTGTTTAAAATAATATGATTATCAAAGTGATCAAGCGACATATTAAAGTTAAAAGAGAACCAAGCTTCACATACCTGTTTTACAAAACACTTCTTAATATCAAAACAATCATGTGGACTCATATTACATTTAAATAGAAACATATTTCCAAAATTACGTCAAGCTAAATCAAAAAAAGATCTTTCAATTATTTGAAATAGGTGAACAATAGCGACAAATCCAAGAAGACTTTAGAGTATAAATACAAGATTCAACAAGCAACATACGAAGCCCGCCCTCATTTTAATCAATAATAAGTGAAGAACCTATAACTTTATGTGGTTTGCCATTCCAAATAAACTTATACAAAATTTTGTTAAGCTCTCTGATATAGGAATGAGGAGGGGAGGGGGGGGGGGAGGGGAGGGTGAAAGAATAGTAAATAAGTACATTGGTTGGGAAAGAGTAAAAGATTTAATGATAGTAATTTTGCCTATGGGTGTGAGGTCACGAATTGACCATAGATTAAGAATGTTCTTAAAGGCGAGATATTTTGGCTGATAATTCAGATGGAAAAAGTCGTCATGGTGAGTTGTAAACGAAATACCTTAATCTGTATCTGTAACAATACTGCATAACACTCCAGTGGTGGAGTCAAGCATGCAGGAACTGGTGTGCGCATGTACTGTAGTTGGTGGCGTTAATCTTTTTTGGTTGCATTGCTGAGATGTTCCAGAAAATAATAAATAGGACTAGTGGAAAGTTAAGAATATAATTTTAAAGATAATTTGGGGGTATTTCAATGTAATAACCAAGAGGAAAAGTGTATGATTTATCAAAATTAATTACGAGACCGGAAATTTTGCCAAAATCATTTAGACTTGAAATAGCTACATCAGTGGACGACTTCGAATCGTCCGTAAATAGAACAGTGTCATCAGCATATTGACAAATTTTTAAGTTGATATCACTTACATGTATACCTCTAATAAAATGGTTATGCTTGATATAGGTACAAAGAATTTCAAAACAAATTATAAATAGATAAGGACTAAGAGGGCAGCCTTGTCCTACGCCACGTGATACCTGAAAATAATTAGTGTGGAAGCTCATTGGTACAATGAACATTGTTGATTACTCATGAAGTAGCCTTTGCATAAAGGGTAGCAACCCATTATGTTAATTAAAATAAGAAAGAACCTTGTTAATGAATGAGTGGTCCAAGGAGTCGAACGCTTTCTCAAAATCGAGAAAGATTAATGAAGATGGTAAATTATTATGATTACAATAGCTAATAGTGTTTAACACCATAGAGTGGAAGCTCTTTGCTAACACCAAACGAATATTTCCCCCGATATACCTACCCCTAAGGAAACCAATCTGCTCTAGACTGATCAAATAAATTAAAATACATTTTAAACGGTTGACCAGTGACTTATTATTATCATTTATTATTATTATTTTTGAGGGGGGAGGGGGATGGCTACGGGCCCTCCCCTGAAAGGTGACTATTCATTTCTACGCCCCAGGCAGGTAACAATGAACTGAATGTTACCATTTTGCGTTGTCTGTGTGTATTGTACTGTAGTAACGTACGTACGTAAGTTGTACGGTACTACACCAGCTTACATGCGACAAATTGCAAAATATGTCACTCAATCACTTCCGGGAGAAAACTTTATTTACTGGGGTGAAGACAAAGCTTTGCGCGTTTATACGGCGAAAGGCAAGTCCGTATGTGTCTGCATGTGGTATGCAAAGTCGGACAAAATATTTACGATTGCAATTTGTTTGCTAAAGTCCATTTTTCACTAATTAGATGCTTCGTAAGTTAATTGTACAATTAAGAATAACAATTAGTTGAAGTTTATATCGATTTTTACGGACGATTAGACATTGTACGTTTTACTCGTACACCTGCTGGGTAGGCATGTTTAACACACCGTGGTTGAAATTCGGGTCAGTCGCGGAAATTCCGAATTTACCAAAAACAGTAATATATTTTTACCGAAAACTCAACAATGCGACGCCACATATACCGAACCGATCATCATACGTTGTCTGAAAAGCAAATTTGTGCCCTAAGTGGTTGAAATTCGGGCCTACTCATGCTATGTATTGCATATGATATGTAAACAAGCACAGCTGATCGCATTTTCACTCCAGCGGTGCGCGATTACTATGCGGTCTGATGACCTCGGGTCACGAATCCAACCAAGTGAATAGTAGCGCAACTACTGAATGAACAAGCTTACTGTCAAAGTGCTAGGCCCAGGCCCTACTTGGAACTTGTTTCTTAATTTCCCGTATTGAGTATTTCCTTAAGCGATTCTGAGAGGTTCTTGATTAGCAAAAGAGTTAAAACATTTTATGCGTTTCTTATATTAGGAGATCAAAGAAAAGGTGAGCTTTTAAGTTTGATCTGATGATGGTGAATTTGTTGTTCGTCGTAATGCAAAGTAACGTAGGCTTTCAATGCAATAATAGCATGTTAGGCTACTTGTCCCGCCCTCCGCAATCAAAATTCACATAACCAACATTTTGGCCAAATAAAACATGTAGTAATTGCAGAATTACATGTGTTAATTGATGATAAGCTTAATGGGAAGGACCACATTTCTCATGTAGAATAAAGTATCATGTTGTTCGTACTTTACTGCACTTTTCTAGGGCTTAGGCCTATTTCATATTGTGCTGAGGTCTGGGGTAGTAATACATATTATTCAAATACATTACCCTTATTCTTAAAAACAAAAAGAGCTATTAAAATTGTTTGTAAAGCAAATTATGTTGATCACACTTCTGAATTATTCTGAGATTATTGACTTTGTTTCAGATTATTAAACTAAGTTAAAACTGCCATATTTGTTATGTAGGCCTAGGCCTATAAGACTTTTCATTGTCATTGCTATGTAATCTTCAATTGTATTTTTTGTTAAACTCTACAGTTATGATACAAAATATAAGAATAAATTTAAACAGAGATATGTCGGAACAACCAAAAAGCAGCACTGCATTTCTATTACTGGGGTACACTTTGAAATACATGTGATGCAAACATTACCAACAACATTAATATTTTTAGAAAAAAAATAATAAAATCTCACTTAGTAAATTGCCAAACATAACCCAATAGTTATGTATCACTGTAGATGTTTGATTTTTGCTTCATTAATTTTTTTCTCTCTTTTTCTTTCCTGCCATTCTAATATTGATTTGAGTTTTTGTATGTAAATTGATTTGGAGGTAATAAGTTACCTTGGAGGTAATAAGTATTATACTTCTTTTGTCCTCCTTTTTCAGTTATGTTTATTTATTTTGTTATCTTTGCATATTATTTTGTTAATGTTTTTGATGTTGATGTACAAAGCTGGAAATAAACTGTTGTCATTGTCATTGTCAGAATACCACGCGTTCTGGTGTTCAAGAATCTAGAGTAATGGCTTCACTGGGTCAATGGTATTTGATATACATTTCTGTTCGAGTCAGAAGTTTCCGCAACCTCGAGAAACAAAGGCTACGGGGGCTACAGGGCTGCACTGGAATTAGTAGCAAGTCAAGAGTTGGAGGCTACAGGGGCTACGTTGCAATCAGGAAGACACTTTTTAAATGATGCATCCTCGAGATTAGTAGGCTACAGGGGCTATGGTGTGGATTTTGACAATTCGAGAGTGAAGGGCTACGTAGTAACATCTCTCTCTGTATGCCCTACGTGCTACGCACTACCTGCAATACAAAGTGAGACTCCGTCTTGTCTGTTATAATGTAGAAACCTCCTTGGTCCTAAAATCGCGACTACACCATCTATTTACGTCACCGGTTACACTATTTACTGAACTTACGGCAGATACAAATATATAGTTAACTTCTCCTGTTATTGCTGTTAATCTTGTAAGTAATTAAAACATTTCGGTAATTGTGAAATGATTAAAAATTAGTAAAAATTGTAAGCAAAAATTGTACACTCCTTTCAGTTCACCCGTGTGCTCTTGAAAGTTTTTAACAAGGGTGCACAACACCAATACGTGTAATAGGGTAATTGAGGCGATTACCGGCCTTGAGCATCTACCAGCCGCTTGTGCTTTTGTTGCTACATAAATTGCATTCGGTGACGAGTAATCAGGTGACCATATGTCACCTGACAGACTTACCTTTCCTTTTTATTTCCACACTCGGTTGATGCAAGTCAGGGCTGGTGAGTCGGAAATATCATCTTCCCAAAATAAGGAAATTCACGGTTTCTTAAAAAAACGGCATTTCTTATGAACATCACTTAGTGCCCAAGCACAGTTTAATTTCAAATCGGTAGGGATTTCGGACCTGTAATGTGTAAAAAATATTACCAACTGTTTCAGAAGTGTTGTTGCTTGTATCCTATGTAGTTAGCCTACATCAGTAACATCACATGCGAGTCACATCATGGTGGGCAGTAGATGGTAAAAATTTAGACCCGTGATGATGATACTGGCATTGAATTTACTTGGTTAAATTACTTCTTTTTCAATGGATTGATCATTCTTCTGTGCATTTTTAATTTGGGAATGTTAGATATTATGATTCAAATATTGTTTTATGAATTTAGAGGATTTCTATAGAATATTTGGTACGATTTACTTGGAAAAGTTTTCGCAATTTGAGAAAGTTAATGTGATTGTATTTTTTGAAGATATGATGTTCAATCTCATTTGACTGTTTGAATAAAGTCCCATTCGGTTGAAGTACATGTTGAGTAGTAGGCCTATATTATTATTTGTAAAATTATTTGAATTTGCTGAAAGTAATTCAATTTTGATAGCCAATTTTGATACCAACTTAATCTTCCCAAAATACAATCTTGTTTGTCGCATCAATTTAAAACATTTTTAGATTTGATTTATCAGGGCTGCTGTCAGACTGACAGGAGCGGAGTTGGCTGCTGCAGAGAATGGAATTGCTTTTGACAATTTTTCTTATTCTTTTTCATTTTATTTATTGTTTACCTTATTGACAATGCATATTTTTTGTATATTATGCAAAGTTTTACCTGTCTTATTGTAATTGGAATGTTGAGACACATTTCTACAATTAAATTGGTTTGGCCATATTGGCCTTGTGCTATAATTGGTTTGGCCATATTGGCTTTGTGCTACATTCAAAACTTGAACACTACAAAAAGTGTAAGCATATTGTTGAGAAATCTTTTACAGGATTTATTGTTTAAATAATTATATTCAACAATATTTTTAAGTTTTAGGATGACTGTTGGAATTGGGCTGTGGTCAGGAAATTTTATTTATTTATTACTATTATTATTATTATTATTATTATTGTTATTGTCGTCGTCATTATTGTTATTATTATTATTATTTTTTTTGCAGGAGAGAAGGGAGGGGGGGGGGGGGGAATAATTGACTAATAGTTAATTAATTGATTGAGAATTTCCTGTATATATTTAAGCACAAATTATTACAAAATGGTTGATTCATTAACACAACATGATTACATGTTTCATATGCATTTTGGTCAGGTGCTAGGCAGGAAAGAAGGAGAAATCAGAAGACAAGTGAAATCTAGTAAATAACCTTTAAACTAAATAAGATTATTACTTCAAATGCGGATTTCCTTATGGGTTTGTATTTCTACCATAGAATTGTTCCTGACAAGCGTGATCTAGAATAATTTAAAAAAAGTATCGATATCTTAAATACTCTCTTTGTGTTTTCTTTTAATTAGGTAATTCATTTATCTATTTTAATGGTAGATGCAAAACTGAACCATTTTCAGATTTTTGCTTATTCAACATTTGGGTCATTTTCTTCACATATTATTTGTCAATGCCAATGATTGTTATTATCAGCATTTCTGATTAAATGTTGCCATGTAATTGACTTAGTGCCCAGGACAACCAAAAATACATCTGTCCAGACATACTGTACCTGTTGTGCTATTGGGCAGCAAAGATTTTTGGCAACATAATTTTTTCACACAACCATTAATGCAGATTGAAGTCGAGAAAACATTTTTTGGGGTAAAATTTCTCAATCTTTAACTGCTTATTTTTTTCCAATTGGGTTGTCACGTGGTTGCAGCCTAGACAATTTAATATCAACCATTTTTCATGTTCACCAAAGTCATCTTGAATCCCGCCAATTGGTTAAGCTGCTATTAGGTAGTAGGTAGCTGAATTAGTAGAGCGCACGACTGAGATGCTGGAGGTACTGGGTGTTGGGTCTAATCTGTTTTTCCACAACTATGTAGACAGATCACAGAACTTCATAGTGCAAGTACGTTGTTTGCAGTTTCAGCTCCCCCATTCAGCTGTTGAGAAAAGTGTCAATGGTTGAATGGCGCTCGCCGTCCTTCTGGGGGACGTTAAGCTGTCGGACCTGATGGTAGGACAGTCACACCCACCTCCCTGGTTCTCTGAACACTTTTATAAAGAGTAGGGTGAAAACCTTGGTGTTCATCCACTTCTGGCCTGGTCAAAATCCATGTTCATTCATGGTTCTGCAATAACCTTTAGGTATGAAGTATGCTGGGTACTTGGAAATGGAGTGCAACCAACCATAACTATCTATTTTGGTGGAGTTTTACGAGATTAAGATTCTCTTAAATCAATATATTTGTTTCTGATTGACATGGAAGTCGATCAGATATTTTTGTACTTCTTCACCCCTAGTACTTGAATAGGAGGGAAAGTAAAATAATTTCTTCAGGGACAAGCAAGATGTAGAAGAGATACTATGTTTCATCACTGAAGAGTTGCTATTGGTATGTGGAAATAATCTTTCTTTTTTAATTCTTTCTAGTCCTGATGTGACTTCGGATTCATCGATAAATAAAATACTGTACTGCAGAGAAAAAAAACTGAAAAGACATTAAATAGAAGCCTATTTTAAATGAATCAAAGACGGCATGTTTGTATAGTTTTAGTGTACCTGCTATGGAGATATGAAAATCTATCAAACTGAATATTCATGATGGAAAATTATACGGCATAAAAGAAAGAAAAATGAAATTTCTTCAGAAACAAACAAAACTTCATGGAAGTTTCTTTTTCAGTGGTCACGTTCAGGTATCAGACTTTCAACAGTGAGGATAAAACGAGATGAACTGCAGTCTGCACTACCCTGCAAAAATAAAAACATGAAATATTTTATAGATTCACTACTGAAAAGATCACTTTTGTGGTTTGAAACACTAAAAATTTACCTATAGTGATTATGACACAATTACAGGCATTGTTAGGAACTGCACAAGACCTAAGGTGCTACTATAAGTATTATGTGCCCCCTCACTAAGTATCATACCTGGGAATACTAACATAAATGTGAATTTTGTTTCATTTCACAGCACTTTATATGCTGTTTTTAGTAGCTTAATCAACTCACCCTAATCTCTTCATCAATCTCCACAACCAAATCAAAGACCAACTCTCAAATTACACCTCCATCTATACTGATGGCTCCAAGGAAGGCAACAAGACAGCTGCTGCTGCCATCATCCAAGACATCACCCTCAGTAGCAGACTTCCTGACCACTCATCCATCTTTTCAGCCGAGGCTAAGGCCATTCTCCTCGCCCTCAACTTTATTGAGTACTCTCCTCTTAGTCACTTTGCCATTTTCTCTGACTCAAAGGCTGTTCTTACTTCATTACTCAATCTTAAATGGGATAACCTCACCTGCCACCTCCTCCTCCGGAAACTCTTTTCTCCCACCCTCTGCAGGAAAAGTGTTCTTTTCTTCGGGATACCCAGCCATGTTGGCATCCCTGGCAATGACAGGGCTGATACAGCCGCTAAGCTTGCCCTTAACCTCCTCCCTTCCCCTTTTCCCAAAACCCTCTCTGACATCAAACCGCTTATCGCTTCTCTTGTTCGTGACCGCTGGCAAACCTCATGGAACTCCCAAATTAATAACAAACTCCATGTCATCCAGCCCACAATTCCGATCAAATCCACCATCAACAACCTCTCTCGTATCGACAACGTTCACATTACCCGTCTTAGAATTGGTCACACCCACCTCACTCACTCCCACCTCCTTATTGGTTCCCCCAACCCCTCTGTAACAATTGCCACTGCATCCTTACAATCCAACACGTTCTCCTTGCTTGCCCCCTGTACAACCTTCCCAGAGCTTCTCTCGCTCCCCACAACTCAATTGCTGAGTTCTTCCAAAAAAATCCTCCAGATAAAATAGTCTCCTTCCTTCAGCATGCATCCCTCTACAACCATATTTAATCCTGCTCTTCCACCCCCTCTCTACTTTGTTTTTAGTTTTACCCATGCACCTCCTCTCTCGATCACAGCTTTCTGGCTTTTGTTCTTGAATTTCTCTCATTCTTCCCCTGGTCTCTTTCCTTACTACCTCTAAAATGATCTGACCTCTCAGGCACAATTTGACCTTCGTTGTCGTGGTGCCGTTAAGACCTCATCAAACAAACAAACATTAATTAACAAAAACATAAAATAAATATGACTAGGTCAGAGGAATCTTTTTTTGCCAATTTAATTGCATTGGCAACGTTTAATGGTCGCGTAAATTAAAGTTTGTTACCGATGGCCAGTAGATGCTTGCGCGTGGCCGGTAGTTGCTATGCTTGTGGCCGGTAGATGGTTAAGCGGTATGTCTCAAAAATCGGGGTATTTTGCATAGTTTTGAGAAATTTACGGATATTTTACATATTATTAAATATAGTAAACAGATAGGTTGTTACAATGAATGATGATGTTTTGTTAAGACGAGTTGACTTTGCGATATTCAGGCAAGTGTGCTTAAGCTGCCGGTGATTGCCCCACCTACCCTATACCAGTCTGCATTCCGTGCACTAAGACACAAAGACCTTCGGCGTGAAACTTCCTTCTTTTTTGGCGTGTGGCGGCGGGAAAAGTAGATGGCTGTTACTTGGCGTACGGCGTGGCAACAAAATATCTACCATTGGCATAAAAAAAAAAAAATTGTGGGATTTGCGGCGTTGGCAAAGAGGACACACAATGACTTATTTACCTAAAATACCAATAAATCTTACAAAATGTACTAGGCCTATTTAATTTAATAACTTTGCAACAATCACACTTAAAGACACTTTAACTCCTTCTAGATTACCTTAGACGAATGATGCAATGGCAGTCAATATGAAAGAGGTGACGTAGGGAGGGCGCAATGCCCAAATATTTTTTTCTGTGCTATAGGGCCTAGATAGTTTTGTGTAGTCCTGTATTATTGACTCTATGTAAATTATAAATAGAATACTCTCAAGAAGTTATGCATAGTCATTAGTTGTACAATGTTGGCCAATCATGTTATATTAAAAGTAAAAGATTTGTCACCGCGAAAAGTATTGTAGAAGCAAAATACTAAACAAGACTTGAGCTTATTGTGGTAATTCGCTGCATGGTCTCTCAATTGACTGTCTTGGCGTATAAAAGCAAAGGCCTCATTGTACCTTCAGCGTAGGTTTTATATGGAATGGACCCTGGGTACAATATGACACTAGCGAACTGGATGCGTGTATGTGCCGGTGCGCGGCATGATTTTTATAAGGTCACTGATGGCACTGCAGTTTATCAAAATGGATATCTGTTTAATTATGGAAGAATATTTCTGAAGAACATTTAATCTAGAAGGAATAGGACAGTAAGATCAGGACACTTTTCAAGTTTTGCAAGAAAGGATTGGAGTATTTGGGGTATATGTCTTAGAGCTGCGATGCAGATCATGGAAGGTCCCAGGAAGTTTTCTGTGTTTTATGAAAGGGTCCCAGTTCTTCTGTTACCTGGTTACATTACTTTGGAAGAAAAAGTGGGGCCTGTATATTTACCACGATCCTCTCACCCTCACCCGGAAATTGTGCTTTCAGGTATACTCAGTTGAATTGAAGATACAAAAAGTCCAAAATGTCTCAACAAGGATCAAGTTGATTGGGGAGTAGGGGGGGTGGGGCCTTGAATCATTCCAGGAAAATAAGAAAATACCTATATCTTTCTTTATATTATAGGGAAAAATTAGACAGAAGATGACCCACTTTTTATTTTAGACACATTTTCAAATGGAAATAAAATAACATATATTTATCAAAGTTTATCATTATCTCCATGGTTGAAGGAGCAGGAAAAATGTTCTAATTAGAAACTGAAAATTACTTTAATATTTCAATAAATTTTAGTTAAATTGTACCTTGAAATCAAATAATACAATTGATTTATAGTTTGACTTAAATCAAATTACAAACAAAAAATCACAAAAGGCTGTAGTAAAAAAAATTGTTACAGAATTTGTGACTGTTCCAACAAGTTTTGTCCAAAATTGTAGCTCTATATCATCATTTATCAGGGCAAATTCTGCAAATAATTAATGTTTTTTTTATCACCTTGGTAAGACATAAAAAGTGCCCTTTTCTTGAGTTTCGCCCCTTGCCTTTTACACGTACAGACGTACCAAAATGAAACCCATGATAGGGAACAACATTGTTTTCCTGTATTGTACATCTTTAATTAATTTTCAGTACACCTCATAATCATTTTCAGTACATTTTTTTTGGTTGAGGTGGCAGGAAATTGTTTAAAAATCCTGTCAAATATACATCAAAACCATATTGAAATTTTTAGGATTGGGGACACATGTCCCCCTGCCCCCTACCGGCGCCACTGTTTGAAATCCATCTTCAGTTGCTTTGAATGCAATTGGGAAAAAACAAACAAATTCATTAATTGTCATTTATTTAATTAATCAGATGTCTTAAATACGCTATGATTACTAATACCATCTTCAATCAGTACACTTCATGTGTTGTGTCCACTTGTTTTAGATGCACAATTTGTTTTGTATGCCTGCGTTAAACTTTTACGCTACGCTGGCGCATGGCATGGCTGGTGTTTGATAGAATTTGAAAATAATTAGGTATATACACTTCGGCTCGCACGGCTGTGAGAAGGTAGCAACCGAGGTAGGTGAAAGTTTCTTCTTTTTATAGGTTTTAGTTCATAGTTATTGAATTTATTTATATCTGCTGGATTCTGCCCAAGTTTTTAAGACCCAGGGGTATATACCAGAGGGTTTTATAGTTATGTAAATGACCTTTTTCTGCTTAAAATGAATCAGGGAAAACTGAACAAATATCTTGGAAATGTTTGCAAATTAGGAGTGCGTCGTGAAAACTCCACGACGGGAATATGATGAGTCAATGTAGCGGTTCCACCAATAGATACATAGGATGATGTCTGACGGAGTATTTGTAGTCTATGTATGGCTATAATGTATACTACGGTCAGTTGTTTATCTGACTAAGGGCTAGGGGGCTACACTAGGAAAATAGGTCTTGAAAGTCTGTTCGAGAGAACAGGGCTATGGGGCTACACTAGTATTTTACTTTCAGGGTAGCCTTGCTACAGAGGTAACTTCAATAATGGGGTATTCTGCAATTGTGCCTAGAGCAGATCTCCTAGTCCTAATCTACTGATTAGGGTATATGCCCATGTTGATTGAAAAAGGTGCACCACACATTAAACAAAAGTCAATGAAATTTAACACATCTCAAGTTCCCAGATTTTTCTGGGAGCTTTTATTTTCGATACCAAAATCAACCTCCTCACTGAAAAATTGAACACACTTACTTCAGTTTGTTTCCAGTTGCAGTTGTAAAAGTTAAAAAGAAACAACAATGTTAAATGGTAAAAATTTAAAAAAAAAAAAAAAATTGTTCTCAGTTTTTTTCAAACTCGTGAAACGCTTTGAACAATACATGCAATGCCGGTGCATGTACATGTGCATGCACGAATACAATGTATTATGACTCTAAATTAGCATGCACAATATTTTAAATATCTTAACCCTCGTAAGATTGTCTCCCATTGAAAAACAGAAAAGGAGGCAAAAGTCAGTGGGACTTAAGCTGTGCTCAAAATAGGGTGTTCTAAAATTTTGGGCACTTAATTTTCATTGTCAAAATTCACATACTTATTTCAATATGTTTTATACAATCAAATCTGGAAATGGAAACTTAATTTGTTTGAGAATATGTCAAAATCTGGTAAAGAAAACAAAAATCTGACACTCCGTTCATGCGGGTGTATTAAAATCATTGACAGTTTTGATAGCATATGGTGAAAAGACGCTTGCAATGAGCATGAATTATGCTGGTGTGTTTTTTTTTGGTTAGCAAGCTCGGAGAAAAGACAAAACATTCAAGTTTAAAATGCACAAATGTTGCACAATGCTGGCTAAGGTAGATTATTTCAAATAGCTGGCAGATTTGTATGCTCCACTTGCTCTTCTATGTGTTCACTCGCTTCAATTATACATTTGGTTAGCGATTTTCATGCTTTTGAAGGGACTCAATTTTGTCTTTTTTCTACAATTTGTAAACATTTTTGCTTAGTTCATTAGGTTAAGAAACATTCTGTCTATAAGGTAAAATAATTTCTGTAATATTTGGAGGTAAGATAGGAAAACGAGAGTTGCTTAATAAAAAACTGATTCCAAGAAGTTTGTACAGAAAAGTGAACAGAAATTTCCTTATCTAGTACTCTTGTGGTACATGTTTGGACTCAATTTTGGGCTACATTAGTTCCAATTCTGTTCACAATTTCCAAGTCAACATTGATAAGTCCTTTACTAACTCTGGGTGTCTTTTTTTTTATTTTGTGGTGGTGGTGGTTTAGTTTGGGCTTTTTATGGGGTGAATAACCCTTCTTAGCCCGTAATCTTGTTATGCTATGTTATGTTATTACTATAGGTACTTGCCTTGCATATTCTTGACATTGTAGAGCAGTGTGTTGCTTGCATATTTTCTCATATGCATGCAGTGAAAATAATGACATTTGCTGACCAAAAAGTAGCCAAATCCCTGTCATATTGTTTCTAGTGTACAGTATGCCCTGAAATGGAATAGAAGTTGTCTTATATACACAGTTTATATATTGGCTATGTAGAATTTGTACAATTTTATAATTTTGCATATTGATGAACATTGTGGCACATGACTTCTGGAGTTATTTTCTGCATAACAAATTGAGTGATAACTGGTGGTAACTATAATACATTCATTGTTTAATGTATAATATTCAAGAAATCTCTTTTCTCTTTTGAAAATAAGGCCATGCAGGATATCCTTCTTGCTGTATGTTTCATAAATTCTTTCTATAGCTACAGTACTTTGCTATTTTCTCTGATCCTAAATCTGTCCTCCTGGCCATTTATACATGGTACAGTATTTAATTAATCTGTTTGGTAAGGAAAAATATTTCCTGCTGGATTCTTAGTCCTATAGGCCACACTTGAAATGGCAACCATAGGGTCATTAAACATTTCTTTGAAACACTAGCCATGGCCAGGCCCTGGCTCTTAAGCTCAACCAAAAAAAAAAAAATCATTAATCATGCATACCTCTGTTATTTTCTATTATTTTAAGTTCAATAATCATTCTTGCTAGGCTTCAACTTTAAATAGACCCTGTTTGTGCATTGTGGTGGCATTTTCTATTATACTTAAGCCACCAAAGGTTCCCGCCCTATAGCCTTATATGGTATTTGCCTTATTCAATGTGCTATAAAACTGTGTGAATGGGAGTGTAATAAGGCAGAAAAGAAAATGCCCGCTAATGAAAAGCAGTGTCCCACTTTCCACCAAATTCCTATTTTCTTCATCAAGATGAAGAAAAAAATAAAAGTGTATTACCTACAATCTCTATACGGATAATACGATATGTGATTTGAATACATCAGGATTGAAAATTAAACTGAAATACATTGTATTCCGTAGTTAAACCAAACCTTGTTTCAGCAAGGAGCTATGAAAACATTTCCTTTTTACAACACAGGCCACGCACCCAAGCAAAAGCAATTCTTTGGCACTCAGAAGATAAGATTTAGTTAAACATATGAAATGAAACATTTAATGATAAACAATATTTTTGGTCATTCAGAATCGTATAAAACAGCAAAACACATCTGTATTTGAACATTCTATTTGTACTTCCTACTTGTAAAACGATATGCAGAGTGGAATGCAGAGATAATATTATTAATTTATGCATACCAACAAGCTATCACCTAACGCGTCCGCAAAAACATAAAAACTCGCTCCACTTCGAACCAATGAAATCATTTTAGCGTGTACCCCCAAGCGAATAACATACTTGGTATGGATCAATTACATATAACACGTGATTGGAATGGAAAATTCCATCGCTAGTGCTTTTCTGAGTAAAGGTAATTACAGGGAACGGTCTGGAAGAAATTTTTCTAAAACAAAATGTATCAAATCCTTCGTTCTTTTTAAATTTGAACGATTTTGACCAAGACAGTGGTTCAAAAGTATATTTTACACATGAAAATGAGATCGGGAAAAGGAATAAAACAAATTGAGGGGGTGAGTTATTATTTTCTCTTGCAATCTAATTGTGAATCATATACCAGCTTCCTGGTGTGTGATACTGATAGCACGGGGATAATTTATTTTCGTTTTGCATCGTGTACGTACGTACGTACATAGATACGTACGTACGTATGTACTTTCATTTATAACAATGTGAGTACACAGATGTACAGTATATTACACAGTGGATGTGAGGTCATGAAACAAAAGTGAGTACATGCTTGCTGACCCCAGTTTTTTTGCCTGCAAAACTACTGTCATGTTACACTGACCTCAAATTTCATGTTTATAGGCAGTCATCACTTTTGTACATGATGGTGGATACTTTGATAAATGTATATACTACTGGTTTGCTTTTCTGAAGTTACGTCCTCAGTGGTTATACATTCGTGTATATTACTGGTGTTTGTATTGAAATAAATAACACATGTATACACTAGTGGAGATGTAAGTGCTAAATTCAGTACTGTGCTGAGTACATGATTTTGCTATTGCTTGTGCTTAACTTTTCTACACATGAATTTGGAAGACATTTTTGAATAATACTGTTAATAAGTCAATGGCTCTCTCATTCCCATGGCCTACAGTGTCTTGCACTCCATATGACCAAACTTTGAGGGGTAAAGTGCAATCCATATGACCAAACTTGGAGGGGTAAAGTGCACTTCATATGACCAAACTTGGGAGTGGTAAAGTGCACTTCATTTGACCGAATTTGGGAGTGGAAAGTGCACTCCATATGACCAAACTTGGGAGTGGTAAAGTGCACTCCATATGACCAAACTTGGAGGGGTAAAGTGCACTCCATATGACCAAACTTGGAGTGGTAAAATGCTCTCCATATGACCAAACTTGAAGGGGTAAATGTACTCCATATGACCAAACTTGGAGGGGTAAAGTGCACTCCATTTGACCAAATTTGGAGGGGTAAAGTGATTAGAGTGCATTCCATATGACTAAACTTGGGAGTGGTAAAGTGCACTCCATATGACCAAACTTGGGAGTGGTAAAGTGCTCTCTATATAACCAAACTTGGGAGTGGTAAAGTGCACTCCATATGACCAAACTTGGGGTGGTAAAGTGCTCTCCATATGACCAAACTTGGAGGGGTAAATTACTCCATATGACCAAACTTGCAGGGTAAAGTGCACTCCATATGACCAAACTTGCAGGGGTAAAGTGCACTCCATATGACCAAACTTGGAGGGTTAAAGTGTACTCCATATGACCAAACTTGGAGGGGTAAAGTGCACTCCATATGACCAAACTTGGAGGGGTAAAGTGCACTCCATATGACCAAGCTTGGAGGGATAAAGTGCCCTCCATATGACCAAGCTTGGAGGGATAAAGTGCAATCCATATGACCAAGCTTGGAGGGGTAAAGTGCACTCCATATGACCAAGCTTGGAGAGGTAAAGTGCACTCCATATGACCAAGCTTGGAGGGGTAAATTGCACTCTATATGACCAAGCTTGGAGGGCTGAAGTGCAATCCATATGACCAAAAAAAGGGGTAAAGTGCAGTGTGGGATCAGACCTCACGAAACGGGGCTTTTAATCACTGTGTGTACCAGATAGTGAATATTGCGTTGTTGTGATGGAAAAGGTCAAAGGTGAACTGATATGAGGTCAAAGGCTAAGGTTGGTTTGCAGAATTACCGTATTATGTAAAAGGTTACATAACGAACTTGTTGTATTCTTTGTTTTTGATGTTTTAATTTTTCTTTCACCAGATCCGATGGAAGTTGAGTTTGCCGATTGCTTTTGAGCATAAATCAAATGAACAATCGTATCAGTACAGTATTGGAACTCCTCAGAGTGATCAGCAAAAGGAACAACGTAAATGCAAAAACGAACTTGTTGCAAATACCAATAACATTGGAGAAAATAATATCCTGTCTACTAACTGTTGGACTTCATGAGGATTGAAGAGCAGGAGTGACAACTTAAATTGCCTAGCTGTCACTAAGGAAACGGTTGGTGATTATTTCAATTGTTTGAGTTCAACTTGCTGAAACCAGTTTGGCATTGGTTATGAGCTCAGACAAACAACTGTACCAGGAGGCAACGATTAGAGAGTGGAGGTAAGAAATACAAATTTGTATGCAAAATGTTAAACATTTATAGAGGGATTTTATCACGTGGTTCTAACTCAACTGGACTCCATTTTGCAGGGAAATTGTCATTGCGTTTCACGCGTCTTTACACAGCTCAGTCACATCACATGTACAACAAACATAATACATGTTAACCTACCAGTACCAGTTCATCGAATTTTACTGATTGCAGCTTTTTGCTCGCTTCCGATTTTTCTTCATATTTTCCTTAAGTAAGGTTTATTTTTACCAGGTATACGAAGAGTAACTTTAACATTAACGCCATCTGATTATTTGTTATACTCAGACAAAGCCTACATACCTGATATAAATTGCTTGCTGCAAATCCGTGTGTGTAAGGCCTACCATAGGTTGAAAGCCATTGCATCGTACATCTGAAACCCACTTCGAACGTCGATCAGGATCAGATGGAATCCATAAAATGTCTTTTTAATCCCCAGCACACATCTATTAGTGCAACCAACGGCACAGAAAGATTCCAGCATAATTATCTTACAAAAATAATCTTACATAACAACATGGAAACGTATGTAAGTCTAATTAAGTGTAATGGTTTTGACCCACAAAATGGCGATGTAAACAAAGTCATGTGACTTCTTGACGTCAGCTAAAACACCCTAATAGAATAAATTATTTTTAGATGGCATTAATTGTTTTAAGCTTAAAGGTATATGGACATGTTGCAACTTCTATTTTGGTTTTTTAAAAAAACAATTTCTTTTGAATATTTGCATTATCATGACCCGTGCATTAATTCCCGGTAATGCATGCCCTTGAGTATCTGGTTTAGTCCATTTTTGACAACAGGTGATTTTTTTTTTTTTTTTTAGCAAAAACAATTGTCTGTAAACTTTTCTCGTTTTCAATCTTTTAGTTGGTTTTTTATGCATTTTAAACAATCTAACACAGAAATTTAATAAAAAGATCAATGTGCACACTTCGAGTTTAAATACGATTTAATGCACTGTTCAAGCACTGGCGAATGACCCTCCTAAAGCCGGACCATTCTACTCAGGCAAAAGTTCTTTGTCCAGTGAATAAAAATGTGCATATAAACACTGCCGAAACATTAATCTTTAATTTAAATCTAAAGAGATCAGATTTGAAATTATTGAAATAACAATTCAAGTTTTTGAGTTATGGCTGATAAATTTGTAATTTTTGCAAAGTTTGTGAGGTAGGAATGGGCGGACAGCTCAAAATCTGTATAATTCTTCAAATTTGTGTTCTTAATGTTAGTCAATAAAAATAACGGGAGTTTCTATTCCTGCTAAAACTTGATTGGGAATATGATAAAGGAATTTGCTGCACCACTTCAGAGAACTATGATAGACATTTAAAAAGAAAGAATTTACAAAAGAAGTATTAGGCTCGCCCTGTTATGTACATCGCAAAATTTGCGTAAATAATTTGCATATTTATGCCTGAGGTATAAAACTGCTGTAAATGGTTGTAAACCTGTTTTGTTATGCTCATTTATTCGGGAGGACTATTAGTATTGGTTGACTCTAAAAATCACAGTATCGGAGAGATTCAGAAAACCCAGAATGTGAGGGTCACCCCCCCCCCCCCTCTCCTTCAAGGTTTAACTGATGAAACGTTTGACTTTCATAAATTTTAAAGCAATTTTGCATGTTTGTATACATTGAAAACACTTTTTGTTGTGGTTACACTGAGATTTGCAACCTTCAGGCAGAGTGGATAACTGTGTGACAGGGTGTACTAGCCTACCGTGCTATTCTTCCACCAGATACTGAAAGTAACTAGAATATTAGCACTCTGTAGAGCCCATACCTCTGCCCCCGTTGCAATTCCAAGATGCCTAGAATAATTTTAGAGTTCATTCGATTCCCATACCCAATATTGATTGATTGATTTGATTGATTTTTATCTTGAGATCAGTTTACAACAACATATACATAAATCATAGCAAGAAATTTGGACAATGGAATATTCAAAAACATTTGATAAGAAACATGAGTATAGAACACACACTTAGCTATAAACATGTGATATGGTAACTAACTGAAAGAAGATAAAGGACCAGAAATAGGTAATCTTTTCTAGTCTGGCCCTTGAAACAACCGAGGAACAATTTAATCTACCTCAGAATACCTAGGCAGAAATCCTTAAGCAATGATAAAACCACTCATCAAATTGAATCCAAATCCAATTGTCAGTTCTTGAGATATTCTAATGACACACAAACTCACCCTAAAATGTCTGCACCTCTATTTAGGACTTTCCCCAGTTCCAATATGTCTCAAAATTTAATTACACACCAAATTTAATCAACATCTAATCATCAGTTCTTGAGATTCAGTATGTTGATGGCAAAAAACAGGCAAACAAAGAAACAAACAAATGCAGGTGAAAAGATAACCTTTGTCCAACTTCGTTGACGGAGGTTATTAAAACCTCACATTGATTGTTACCTCAAAGTTAAGTCTAAATTCACACCATCAAACCCAAATTCGGGGACCAATACCCCTCTGCATAGTCACAACTGCAAGGAAGACATCGTTGTCACCCGCATTCGCCTCTGCCACTTACTCACTCCCATCTCTTATTCGACTTCCCTGCCCATCTCTGCCCCACTTGGCCCCACTTGCAACATCGATCTCTCCATCAAGCATATTTTTTTAACCTGTCCCCTATACCAGAACTCCAGATCTCTTCTCTCCTCACTCTCATCAATCTCGACCTATTCGAAAACAATTCTTCCTCAAACATCATCAACTTCCTCCGCAACAACAACCTCTTCCACCACATATAATCCCCTCCCCATCTCCCCTTCTACACCTAATCTTACATACCCCTTCCTTTTCACCTAACCTTTTCTCCCACATTCAGTATTTCCCCCTTATCTCCTTTACAAACCTTCCATCTCCTCACTGTCCTAACTCTTACACCATTATTTATTTTATACTCTCTTGGCACATTTGACTCTGACTGTCGCGTTGCCGTTAAACATTAACAAACCAAACCAAAGCTAAATTTGTATACAATTTTGGTGGCAGCAAATAACATTGGAAAATGTTTTGAAGGTAAAGGACATCAACAAAAGGGAATGTTTTTGTATACTGTGTAGTGTGTAGTACGCATTTGCCAAACTATGCTTCGAATATGTTCAAAATTTATGATGTTGCTGGTAGTGTCAGCGTTGTTTACTTTACATACATGAAATGAATGGACTAGATGCACATAGTTTATAAAAGAAGTGTTTTCAAAAGATGGGGAACAAATTAACAAGAGAAATTGTGTATACCAGTAGAAAGGAATTTATTTGTATCTGTACAATCCTAGCTTTGTTTCAGTTGCAATGTAAAGAGAAAAAAAAAAATCAATTGTATGAACAAATATGGACACTTGGAGACATTATGATGAGTTTAATGACTAAATTATTTGTTCATGCACTTCGGAAGTTTTTCTTATATTAATATTTCCCATTTTGCCTGATGTTGGGGTAACCAGCACTTGGTTAAACAGTAATGGTTTACAGTACAGTACATTTTAAGTGGCATAGAAAAATGTTTATTTTACCTGCCATAGTCAAGAGCAGTATCTTTTTGGGGTTTTTTCAGGTTAAGGAGGGGGGGGGGGGGGATTTCAAAAGAATAAAAATGGTGAAGAAAGCATTCAAAAATCTTATTCCGTTAGGGTGATATTCAGTTTTAAAGCTTTGTCTTATCTTTGTAGAAATGGAATGATATTTTTGAATGCTTCACCATTTTGTTTCTTTTGAAGTCCTCTCTCTTATAAGATGGACTTGTTTGACCACTGAATTAATCCTTTAAAATTAATCTTAAAATTTCTTTCCAAAACTAGTCACTTGACAATGATGGGAAAGTCTATTCATGGTAGATCTTTTATTAAGGGCATGACAACTCTTTGGTCAGAATTTGCTGCAAGAACTATGATAGACGTTTAAAAAACAAAAGATTTACAAAAGAAAAGACCAAGTTTGCCATGTAATACAGCACAAAATTTGCTTAAAATATGCAAATTGATGCCCGATATTTTAAATTTTGATAAATGTTTTTGCTACTGTGATGGTTTTTGGTTCGGATGGGATAGCATCAGGAACCTATGCGGTCATGATGGTGTATGTGTGTATGTATGTATGTGTGTGTATGTATGGGTGTGTATGTATGTGTGTGTATGTACTGGGTGGGTGTGTGTGTATGTGACGACCAGCTCGTAAACGTGATATCTCAAGAATGGTGCACTGGATTCATGTCAAACAGTATGTGTTACACAGATAGCCCATGGTCTGTAAATGTGCCCTATTGTTTTTGATGGTGATACCATTCATATTAATGCGCAAGCAGGCTTAATGTATAAATCTTGAAATGCTCATATGTTAACAACCGCATGTCTGTTTTGTTTCATATTTGGCCTAATTATGATGTTAGGTGGTCTGTACATGTTCACGATGTAAAAACTGAATTTTTATTAATATGCATAGTGGGCGGGGCTGTACATGATTTTGCTCAAAATAGCTTGTAAACATGGTATCTCAAGAATGGTAAACTGGATTCATGTCAAATGTGGTGCACAGATAGCCCATGGTCTGTAGATGTGCCCTGTTGTTTTTGATGATGGTGACATGCATATTAATGAGTAGGCAGGGCTTAAAGTGAAAAACTTGAAATTTTTGTTTTTTAACAACCACATGTTTGTTTTGTTTTATGTTTGGTATTATTTTGATGTTAGCTGATGTGTACATGTTCATAATGTGAAAACGTTGAATTTCATTAATATACATAGTGGATGGGGCTTAATATGGTTTTGCTGAAAAGAGCTTGTAAACACTGTATTTCAAGAACAGTAAAATGAAGTAATGTATTATATGGTACACAGATAGCCCATGGTCTGCAGATATGGCCTAATGTCTGTGGTGGTGATTTCATGCATATTAATAAGTGGGTGGGCTTAAAGTGAACATTTTGAAAAAGTGATAAATGAGCAACTGTATGTCTGTTTTGTGTCATATTGGGCATGATAATTTTGTTGGTTGTGTACATGCATATGTTATCAGCAGATGTCATTAATTTGCATGGTTGGTGAGTGTGGCTTAATGTGAAAGTGCTAAATGATGTAAACACCATAAACGATATATCAGATTTATGCTATATGTGGTACACAGATGGTTTATAATTTGTACGTATGTTCTGATGTTGTGGTAGTGATGTCATGAATGCTAATGAGTAGGTGGGGTTTACTGACAAATTATGAGCAATTGTTTTTTGCATCATACTTACTTTGATGATTTTGTTGATTATTTAATTATTGTGCAAATGCTAATGTTGTCAACATTTGTATTGATCTGCATGGTGGGTGCGGCTTATGAATAAATATGTATCAAATATTTGATGATATGCAATTACATGACAGTTAATGCAAATTTTGAAAATCAATCAGCTTATGAAAAAGCATCGGAACCACAAAACCTTTTGGTTCTGGCTCTTACTGTAGATCTTGAAGGAATTTAATGTACCTAATGTTGCGTAAAGTTACATACCTTTAGCTTCTTGTGCTGTATCTTTGATTAAAAGTACTTTGGTGGAGAAAAAAAAAGGAACTTGATGGTGCAATATAAAACATCACATGATTATGATTTTGCTGATAGAACTGTACATCTGATATTCATACAGCTTTTGAAGTGGAATTTGTTCTGCTTTTCCAAGCATTTTCTTGAAAGTTGTAATCCTCCTTGTCCAGCAAATTTGTTTTAGATTCCATAGATCTTTAAGATCATATTGAATGTTGACTCAGATAACATTCACATTCACCCATCGAGTTTGAGATGTACTGTACGTGCTCAAGCATAAATTGACTTCAAAATGCAGTTACAAACATGTAGTTCTCTTTCCTGGGCAAGGCAATTGAAATCAGCATACATTTTGATATGTCTAGCATGTTTTGAACTGTACGCACCTACTGGATTGAAAGAGTGTGCATTCACTTTTCCCTCGGTAACTATATATAATTATAAGGTAAATGATTTAGCAAAGGAATTCAACCTGGCAAATCAATTAAGGAGTCATTTCCTGAATTGTCAACTGGCCTAGGCCCATAGGTTGTTAGTAACCGCAGAGTTTTTGTTTTGCTTGTGTCTTCATTTCTTTCCGTTGTCCAGCCTTGTTAATTTGTTACACAAGTTCCACCAAGTCCTTGTTATGAGATCACATACTGTAGGCCTACATTACAAAATCCTGGTACTATAGTTATGCGTCACATGTTTTAAGGTATTGTCTGTCAGGACTTGCATCGGATGCCCCTGTTAAATTCACCCTGCATATGTTACATCATAGGGGACAAAACGTGGCTGTACATATCTGAAATGACATACTGTACAGCTGTTGTATTTCTATAGTGTATTTGTATACTTATACATGTAGTACTGAACCTATTTCATCATGTTTGGTGAGCATGCGAAGAATAATGCGAACCTATGAAATGGCAATTTTGTACGGCTGTCCTTCCGTCTGGCCGTCCACAGATTTGTTCTGAGATTTCCTCAGAAATATTACAGTCTTTTTAAGAATTCCTCAGAAAATGTTAAAAGTTTTTTCAGATATCCTTATGGAAGGTTTGAATTTCCTTACAAAATGTTAAAAGTTTTTCAGAGATACTGAAGACAGATTGAAGACTAGTTTCCTTAAAAAATCTACAAAACCTTTGATATTTCCTTAGAAGATAACTGTAAAATGATATAATTTTCCAATATTCTTCAGAGATCCTCAAGTGTAAGCTTGCATGGTATATCGGTTTTGTAACTAAAACCGGTTTCGGGAAACAGCGGTTTCAGTCTGATTAATATTTTATGAAAAAGCGGAAGTATTAAAAATAACCAAATCACTACAAAAAATTGCCAAAAGATGGTAAAAATCTGTTTAATTTAAATGAAAAAAAGTTCATACTTTGTGTCAACATGTTTTCTGTAGTATTGTTTGATATATTCCTGAAAATATGTGATATTTATGCAAATTCAATCAATAAATACGATTGAGAATGTTTGGAAATAAATAGTCATTATGTACCTGCAGGTAACAGGTTTGATGAATCTATGTATTTGTGTCTTCTTTTCGGGCTAATATTTCACTGACCACAACAAATTAATTCCTTTATAATCCCTTTATTTGAAGTCATGACGATTCTCTCCTGAGTCCTTTTGTCTTTTAAAATACTTGGGAATCCATCATAAATCCTGACAAATATATTGCAAATCGTAAGCCAAGTATTATAAGACCATTTACGAATTCACACCCAACCAGGCCCTACTGTACTGACTGACCCTATGCATGTAAAAGTTGTTCAGATTGAAAAAGAACGAAAGATTTCGTGCATTTTGGTTTGAACAATTTCTTCCATTCTCCTGTAATTATGTTTACTCATACTGTAGTAGTAGCCTACGAGCGATGGAATCTTCCCTTCCAATCACTTGTTGTATGTAATTGACCCATACCACTTGTCATTCGCTTGGGGGTACAAGCTCAAATGATTTCATTGGTTTGAAGTGAAGCAATTTTATATAAGTTTTTTGCAGACCATTATGTAGGCATAAATTGATAATGAAATCTCTGCATTCCGCTCTGCATTTTGTTTCACAAATTTCTCTTAGTGTTTTGTGTTTAAGATTGGTAGTTTTTACCACTTTTTTATTACCTGTTTTATCTTATTCATGTATCTGAACTGAACGTTTAAAACTTAATTATTTCTTTTATTCGTTATACTGCTGATGTTTTAGCTTTGACCTATTATGGGAGTTTTAGGTGTTGAATCATTTTTAATTTGTTTCTTTTATGTATTGATAAGTAATCAACTTTTTATTTTTTCATGCTCTTGTAAAGCACTTAAAGCTTTCTTTTAGAATAAGTGCTATATATACATAATTTAATAATTAATAATAATACAAAGTACAAACAGAATGTTCAAATACAGATATGTTTTGCTGTTTTATAGGATTCTGAATGACAAAAAATATTGTTTATCATTGTTAAGTTTTTCAAATCAATGTTGAACTTATCTGCAGTGCCGAAGAATTGCTTTTGCTTTGGTGCGTGGCCTGTGTTGTAAAAAAAAAAATGTTTTCATAGCTCCTTGCTGAAACAAAGTCTGGTTTGTCGGAATACAATGTATTTCTGTTTAATTTTTTTTAAATCCTGATCCGTACAGAGATTGCAGGTAATACACTTTTATTATTACTATTTTTTCTTTCAAATTTGGTTGGAAATGGGACACTACTTTTCATTAGCGGGCATTTTTTTTGCTGCCTTAATACACTCCCGTAATTCCCATAGTTTTATAGCGTATTGAAGAAGGCGAATACCATATAAGGCTATAGGTGGGAACCTTTGGTGGCTTAAGTATAAAATGCCACCACGATGCACAAACGACGGCCTATTTAAAGTAAAAGTATAGCAAGAATGATTATTGAACTTAAAAAAATATCACGAGGTATGCATGATTTATGAGGATTTTTTTGGTTGATCTATTATTTTTTTCAAATAGGAGCCACGGCCTGACCATGATTAATGTTTCAAAGAAATGTTGAGTATCAAGTGGGTGGGATCTGAACTAAGATTTTCCGGCCGTAACTCATATGCAAATCAGCAACAATTGCACTGCGTGATCACTAATCAAGTATACGATGGCTAGCATCACACCATAAATAAGATGATGTATTTAGAGGCTTTATTTATCAGTTTTACAAGTCTCCAACAAATTTCTTTTTTTTTTAAAAGAAAATTGAAATCGTAACTATGAATTAGAAATTGTGAGCAAATAAGGGCATGTAGATGGCCTGTCGACACAGCCTTTTTCCCACCTTTTTTTTCGCGATTGCCTTGAGACCTACAGTAGACTGACAAGGGGTAAAATCGGCATAATTTGAGGGGCAAATGGGGTATAGAAATCTTTTTACACGATAACAACATTAAAGTTTATGTTTCATTTTATTCATCAATGCCTTCCGTTATCATGTTCAACATTATTTACAGAAAATACTGTGATACAAACATCGTTAGCAGCTATCATATAATAGTGCAGTACACTGCAGTTATATTTACTGTAATGAACTTTATGTTCAAAGCTTGTTTACATTACGGTTAAACACAGGTTCTCCAGTTAAAACCAGTTTTCCGGTTAAAACAGGTTTTGGTTTTGGAAAGCGACCGGTTTCATATTGGGACAAAACCGTGTAAGCTTACTCAAGCGTCTCTGTTGTAGCACTGGAGATTTAAAATCCTTAAAATTCTTCAAAATATTTTGGCAGCAACAACCATATCAGGCATGATTATTAAACTCCATTGTCTTTATTACTGTATTCATTTGCATAAAGTTGCTATAGTATATGAACTGACCAGACTTTTTGAATTTAGTATGCTCAGTCAGGGAGTGTGACAGGATGTGACTCCATATGGACATAGGGAGGTACACCATGTGGAACATTGGTGGGGGCCATGCAGGACATATGATATAATATATATCATGTGGTATACACCAAGGGCTATATCAGGCATAATTATTTGACTCCGTCTTTTTTTTTGGATTAAACAACTAATTTTCTTCTTCAACAAGTCATTTGCACATAAGTATTATATGAACTGACACTTTCATACATAAGTATGCTCAATCAGGGACTGATAGCTAGGATGGGACTTCTTATGGAGCCTATGGGTTGTCATGTGGGACATGGGGCAGGATGCCATGTGGGACATGGGGTGGGATGCCATGTGGGACATGGGGTGGGATGCCATGTGGGACATGGGGTGGGATGCCATGTGGGACATGGGGTGGGATGCCATGTGGGACATGGGGTGGGATGCCACATGGGACATGGGGTGGAATGCCATGTGGGACGTGGGGTGGAATGCCATATGGGACGTGGGGTGGAATGCCATGTGGAACAGGGTTGAATGCCATGTAGGATATATGGTGGAATGCCATGTGGGACATGGGATGTCATGTGGGACATGGGATGTCATGTGGGACATGGGATGTCATGTGGGACATGGGATGTCATGTGGGACATGGGATGTCATGTGGGACATGGGATGTCATGTGGGACATGGGATGCCATGTGGGACATGGGATGGGACATGGGATGTCACATGGGACATGGTTTGTCACGTGGGACATGGGATGTCACGTGGGACATGGGATGTCATGTGGGACATGGGATGTCACATGGGACATGGGGTGGGATGCCATGTGGGACATGGGGTGGGATGCCACATGGGACATGGGGTGGGATTCCACGTGGGACATGGGGTGGGATGCCATGAGGGACATGGGGTGGGATGCCACGAGCGACATGGGGTGGGATGCCACGAGTGACAAAGAGTGCCAGGTTGGGATGTCATATGTGACATAGGGTAAGAGGCTATGTGGGACATTGGGTAGGAGGCCATGGGAACATGGAATGTGATGGAATGTGTGACATATAGTACGATGTCATTGTGACATTGGTAGGGATTTTTTTGTTTCAGTACAGTTTATTTGTTAAACTCTCATATCTGAACATATCATCACAATGTAGAAAATGTTGAAAAGGAATACAACTATCATAACATAATTCACAAAGCATAATTGTTCGTAATTAAAAGTTAAACATTCTTAAACTTACTAACAGAAAACAGAAAAAAACGAAAGACTAGAAATATCTTGAGAGGATTCCGGATACAAGAAAAAGTTAAACGAGAAGATGCAAAATTGAGAGCCATTTTTCATTATGGGACTATAACTGACCATTTCTTCTTGCTATATGTTCTTCTAATTTACAAATAATTTCTAATTTAGAAATCAGGTGACGAACGGATGGGCTATTATTTTGTATTTTACATTCATAAATTACCTGCTTACCTACTAGAATCACTTGCTGAGTTAACTTAAAATCTCTACCGACTTCGAAAAAACCATGTAAAATAGAAGAGTGAGAAACGTGAGGAAATGGAAGATTAACAAAATAACTCATCTCTTCCAAAAAAAAACCTGGTAATCCAATCAACAAATTAATGTTGGAGTGATTCTGAGTTTAACTTACAAAATCAACATAGTGGGGAGTCAGCCAGGCCCACTTTGAAAAGCCACTCATTTAAAGGAATAATATTATGCAAAATTTGTATTTAAAAAGCTCTCGAGTTGTTATCTATTGTTGTCAAAAAAGGAAGATTGAAAATATGGCGAAGATCATTTTCAGAATAAGCATAAATAACTTTAAGTTTAGTCCAGACTGTCGGGGAAGGACAGGAAGGGGGAGGGGGGGAATATACGAAGACACTAATACCTCATAAGAAAATTTACTCTTGATAGTCTCCAAGTTATAACATAAGCCATTCATGCATAATGTAATATCCGCCTCATCACTTGTACCAACATTAATAGCCCCATGGTAGGGTTGTATACCAACCGAATTAATTATGTTTTTCCAATTGCTAGGGAGAGCGTTGAATATGCCTAACATTTTGAAATAGTCAGTATTATTTAGACCTCTCTGATGGAAAAAGTCGAAACTGGAAATTTCCCCTTATATCTAAAATATCTCGGACTTTTGAAAACCCTTTTCCATGATAGGTCTGTCATAGACAGACTTGCCCCATAATTTCACATGTTTGTTGTTCCATAAAATAATATTTAAGATATCATCCGCATTGTTAAGAATAGGGTTGCTAAGGTTTGACCACACCTTCAAAATTTCTTTATAGAAAATAGGCACATGAACTGGGATGCAGTCAACATTAAAATTACAATTTAGCAAGAAAATACCCCCAATTTTGTGAAGGAAATGGAGGACTATCAGTTTCCAGCCAAGAGAGTTTGAGGATTTTAAACGTTTTAGCCACATCATCTTATTTGACTCAATAAAACTCTTTAAATGAATCATTTTTAAATCTCCATCTTTATACTCATTAACCATAGCTTTGCGCTTTATTTTGTCTTGCCCCTTCCAAATAAAGTTATATAATATTTTCTCAATATTTTTGATATAACTTTCAGGAATGCTGAGTACCGAGCCCACATATAAGAGTTTGGAAATACCGAACCATTTGATAATCTGAATCTTCCCAAGAATCGACAGATTTCTAGCCCTCCAAAGATTGAGGTTATTGCTAATATATTTAATGATACCATTCATGTTTTTATTTAATACTGTTTTGTTGTTGTACGAGATTTAAATACCCAGAATCTTCATTGTACTGACCCATTTTAGTCCAGCCACTTTCGCGTTGTTTACTCTTTGAAAATTATCCCCCAAGACCATGGCAAAAGTTTTAGTTGGGTTAGTCTTAAGGTTGGACGACTTTCAAAATCCTGAAATACCGTCAAGATATTATGTAACGATTGCTCATCTTTTGTAAAACCTGTCTTATCATCTGCAAAAAGTGATAGTTTGATATACTTATTGGTATTCCCAATCCTAACCGGGATACCACGTATATTGTCACCATTTCCTAACTTAACAGCTAAAGTTTTAATTAAAGGATGAATAATTAAGGAAATAAGGGATCCCCTTGTCTAACCCCACAGGTTAAAGGGAAGTATCCTGTTGACAACTTCCCATTCATAACACAACCTTCACTATTCATATAAAAAGTTATAATCCATTGTATTATTGATGGTCCAAAATTATGAGCAGTCAGTGCTTGAACAAAAAGTCATGACTAAGAGAATCAAAAGCTTTATGGAAGTCAACTGAAATGGCGTACCCCGACATATGGTTAGAATCAGTATAATGCATGATATCAAAAACTGTACGGATTGCCTCCGCAATGTTCCTCCCAGAAAAAAATGCATTTTGGTCAGGGTGAACGATATAATCTAAAATCCCTTTCAAATGTGTCGCAATGGCTTTTGCCCCTATCTTATAGTCCACATTCATTATTGAAATAGGCCTATAATTTTCCAACAAAGATTTATCCTGTCCATCTTTAGGTATAACAACTATGACACTTTGCCTCTGTGATGCCAATAATTCACCTTTCTCGTATCCCTCATTCAAAGAATCTAGAACCAAATCCCCCACAAAATTCCCAAAGGTACGGTAAAATTTGCATGTTAAACCATCGTTCCCTGGAAATTTGTTAGTGCCAAAGCTACCTAAAATTGCTAAATACTCCTCATTAGTCAGCTTGCCCTCAATATTCTTAGCATTATAATTAGATAAGGCATTAATGTCATCGAGGAAATAACCGTCATTTACCGCATGGTCTGATTGGAATAATTTGGTGAAAAAACTTTTAACTGAATTGATAATACATGTATCATGAGCATTTGTTAACATACTATTGCCATCTTTTACCTTTATACGTATGATGGTTTTTGCTTTTTTGTACTTTTTAAGAGAGGCAAAATACTTCATGTTCTTCTCCCCGTGTTCCATCCAATTAGCTTTAAACCTAATTATTATGTCCTATGTAATTTCATTGCGCCAATGCTCAAGCTCATCTTTTGCGCTATCCAATTCATTTAAAAGTGAATCGCGGTCATCCTGTGCGGTAACAACCCCCAGTGACAGCTCTAGATTAGTAATATGCTCAGATAACCATTTCATTCTATCCTTTTTCTGACTAGCTTTACCACGTGCGTAATGCTGGCAGTACTGGTTGATCATAAATTTTGAAAATTCCCATTTAAGTAGATAACCCTTGTAAGCAGTAGACTCATGAACCCAACTATCAATATTGGAATAAAAACCATCACAAAAGTTATCATCCCTAAAGAATGAGTTATTAAAATTCCAATACACCGTTCCGGGGTCATCATCCTCTGTGGAAGTGACACACAGTTCAATAGCCATATAGTCAGTGCTAATTGAATTAATAATGTCAACCTTTGATACATTATCATGTGAACTATTTAAAATCAGCCAATAGTCTAATCTACTTTGGCATCAAGGTATTCTTCTTCTCCAAGTATACTGCCTAATACAGGGATTTTGAACTCTCCATATGTCAATTAAGTTAAAATAACCTATTAAGTGATTAACACTTTGAACAACCTCTAAATCCCCACCAATAATTATGGGGATAAAACTGTCATCATATATCTCACCTAAAACCTCTTGCAGCTTATTAAAGAAAATGACCTGCTCTCTGTAGTTATCATTTGTGGGAGCATAAATATTAGCCATAATAATGGGCTGACCCTGAATATTAGCCTTGATGAAAATATAACGGACTGTTCATGTCACTCATGAAATGTACACATTCAAAGTCAACGTTCTCCTTTATCAATATCATACCCCTTTTGCTATGTGAGGAACAGTGTGAAAAGAACATCTTGCCTCTCCAATTAAGACGCCATCTTTCTTCGTCCTCCTGTTTAGAATAGGTTTCCTGAAGACAACTTATGTCTTCTCCTTATCCTTGAAATCCAGATTCTAGGGTCATTCACACAAAGTTTCATTTGTATCCAGGGGCCGTTAATCCGAGTTTATATACATGTTGAATAATGTGTTGTAGCTTGTACTAGCCTTATAGGGTCAGTCGGTACAGTAGGGCGTGGTCGGGTGTGAATTCGTAAATGGTCTCGTAATACTTGGCGTGCGATTTGCGATATATTCTCGGGATTTGTAGTAGATTCCCAAGTATTTTAAAATACAAAAGGACTCAGGAGAGAATGGACATGTCTTTAAATTGTTGTGGTCAGGGAAATATTAGCCTGGAAAGAAGACACAAATACATAGCGTCATCGAACCTGTTATTACAGGTACATTATGACTATTTATTTCCAAGCATTCTCAATCGTATTTATTGATTGATTCTGCATAAATATCACATTTTCAGAAATATATCAAACAATACTACAGAAAACATGTTGACACAAAGTATGAACTTTCTTTTCATTGAAATAAAACAGATTTTTGCCATCTTTTGGCAATTTTTTGTAGTGATTTGGTTATTTTCGGTACTTTTGATTTTTTGGTTCCAATGCTAATAGCATAAGGAACTTATGCAGTCATGCTGGCATGTGCATGTATGTATAAATGTGTGTATGTATGTGCGTCTGTGACAGCAAGCTCGTAAGCACGATATCTTAAGAAAGATACACGGGATTCATGTCATATGTGGTACACAGATAGCCCATGGTCCGTAGATGTGCCCTATTATTTTTGGTGGTAGTGTCATGCATATTAACGAGTAGGCGGGGCTTAATGTAAGACTCTTAAAATGCTCATATTTTTACAACTGTATGTCTGCGTTGTTCCATATTGAGCGTATGTATGCTGTTAGCTAGTGTGTACATGTTCATGGTACAAAAATCTTGAATTTTATTAATATCCACAGTTGGCGGGACTTAACATGATTTTGTTGAAAAGAGCTTGTAGGTATCTCAAAATTGGTAAACTGGATTCATGTCATACTTGGTACACAGATAGCCCATAGTCTGTAGGATGTGCCTTATTGTTTTTGGTAATTGTATCATGCATATTACTGAGGCAGGGCTTACTATACAACATCTTGAAATACTCTTATTTTGACAATCGCATGTCTGATTTGTTTTATATTCAGTGAAATTATGTTGTTAGCTAGTGTGTATGTATTCATTTTATAAAAACATTGAATTTTATTGATATGCATAGTGGGCGGGGCTTAATATGAAATTGCTGAAAATCTTGTAAACACGATATCTCTAATATTTCGTGATATGCAATGACATAACAGTTAATGGGCCATTCCGCAGTCCATCACATAATTGACAGACTGCAAAATGGCCCTAGCAGACTCCTTGGAGACCCCAGAGGCCTGCTAGGGCAATTCTGCAGTCCGTCGCATAATTTAGACTGCGAAATGGCCCTAATACAAAATCAATCAGCATGAAATAAAGCATCGGAACCTCAAAACCACCTTTTGGTTCTGATTCATAATATGAATCTGGTTTCACGAAAGTGGTTTTAGTTACAAAACATGCAGACCATGCAAGCTTTAGTGATTCACTACTATTCTGGATTTTACCACAACACAAATACAAAATCCTGTGGAAAAGCCTTTAATGACATTTGAAATATTTTTACCTGAGTGCACATTTTAAAATTCTGCAATTCTTGCAAGACTAAAACGTTAAGGCCTTCTTTGTCCAAAAGAATCTTAGTTCAATAATATTTGAATGGAGGGAGGGGGGAGGGATGATTATTGCACACCGTTTTGTAGTACAGGCCTAACTACCTACTGTAGCTTTCAACTTCACTCCACAAAGTTTGTTGCATTTAACCAAATGAATCCAGGGACAAAATAATAAGTGGGTCTGGGTCAGTGTTCACATAAGTGAGGGGGTGGAGACATTTTCCATCTTGAAGATAAATTAATAACTAAATCAAAAGTTTGATTAGAAACTAATCTCCCCTTCAATAAATAACAAATTATATGCGTATTGCTTTACCACATGACATGTAAACCTCAACTTAGATAAGGATCACGCCAAACAATTCCCCCTCAAAATATCATATTTCTTCTCCAAAGTTATTGACCATTGAGGTGCACAGATAGGAAAACTGATTATTTTTGTTTTATTTGCTTTATAGATATGAATATTCATGCTCATAATCTTATTCATAGATCGATCTATGTAAGGCAACATGGCAACACAGCAAAATGTTGAAGAAACGCTTAGGATATGATGATCGCTGCAAATTAAAGGTTCGGATCCGAATGAAAATCTCGCTCTTAGTCATTGGTTGAGCTCAAATTCCCATGATTTACTTCAAGTTATACCTTAGCTTCCATGCTATGAATATGCAATATGGTCCATGACCTGATTCTTAATGCACTTCTAATCGACCTTAAAAATGTAGTAACCAGCCCAGTCCTGACCTCCATAATACCCCTAATACCCCTCACTTCTTTTCAGTGCGTTGTTATCACAACATCGCTGGAACTGGTCTGAAAAGTTTTGCTAAAATTTGCACCCCTTTTCTAACAATTTTCTTTTCTGCAGCTCCACTGCTCAGGTTTTTTTTATACAGTTTCACTTTTGCTGTTTACCTATAGAGGTTTTGTGAGGTAAGACAAGGTAGCCACGGGACACGAAAATTCTTCGATCCGACTCGCAGGATTTTCCCATTAAGCTTACACCTAAGTTGGGGTATTTTTACTTCCATCCGTACAAAGCGGGTGGCTAGTTCGAGAGAGTCCCACGCTTGAGGCAGGTGTTTTAGTCCCTAGAGCACCTAGTGTGCCTGTTTAGAGGACCCCTTTCCCTTGGGTTCAAGTGTTTTTCACCCTAGGCCCTGCCCTTCCACGAGGATAGCCTAGCGTTATACTATGCATTGTATTAACATGTTAGGATATCTTTAGTACAGGTTTTTCTATGCATTAGGCCATCTTCTCATTTCGATGTTGGCGCGTGCGTAGGAGGTCGTAGTAGCCACAGGGTAAGCAGGGGGTCGGCATCTTTCAGCTCCAAGGAGCTACAGTTAGTACAAGAAAGCCTATTTATTCTTTTACGTTACATTGAATTTCGTGACTTCATTTTTTTTGCTTATAGTTACATGTAAGACAAAGTTTTTATTTTATGAGCTCAATTTTTAGGGTGCTGGAGGGACCATGTTTAGGTCTCCCTGGTGTCGCACTTTTAGGAGAATTAACTGTTTCTTTGTATCTCCATAGACACCAAGTTCACAGTGGTTTGTGTTTTCCACGTCACCCCTGCATTTTTAAAGTTTTTACATTCCATGCTTTTTCTCAGGATTTAAAAATTTATCACATAAAATTTTCTGTTTATTTCTATGGTGTACTAAGTTGCTGTGACTTGCCTCATTATGTTTGACGTCTTTCGCAGTCCCGTTTGGCCCACGTAAAGGCCGTAAGTACACCCCAGGGGAGTTTTGGTGTAAGTATATATATATATATATATATATATATATATATATATATATATATATATATATATATATATATATATATATATATATATATATATATATATATATATATATATTTATATATATATATATATATTTATATATATATATATTTATATATATATATATATATATTTTTATATATATATATTTTTATATATATATATATATATATATATATATATATTATATATATATATATATATATATATATATATATATATATATATATATATATATATATATATATATATATATATATATATATACGTTTGATATATTTTTACTTTTTAGATGCCAAGAGGCGATATAAATATAAATCATTATGGTCTCTTAGAGTTTTCTACTTACGCCATGACCCACGGCTCAACGCTACTGAGCCGCAGAGGTCTGAGGCAGTAGACTACTTTGTTAACATACATTGACTTTGCCCCGAGGGGCTTATCTCAATGCTACTGAGGCGATAAGTTCGTGGGCTGAGGGTTGTCGTACGTAAGTTGTTTCTGAGACTATTTTGATCAGCTTAGTAATCTTACGGCTCACGAGTTGAGCCATTAGATTACTCCTATGGGTCCATACGGCTCCGGTGATTAGCTCCGTACGGCGCCACGGCTTGTTTTCATGGCCCCTCACGGGTCCGTGATACAGCTCTACGGCTCCATATGGGTCTGTTAGACGGCCCCGTACGGGTCCATACGGCTCCGTGCCTAGTCTTTACGAGTACGTATGGGTCCGTTGGACGGGTCCATACGGCTCCATAGTTTTGAAAGGGTTAACGTACTACACACGATAAACCCGGATACAGACCCACTAGCTACAAAGCTACGTGGTCAGGTGATAAGAAACAATCTTCACAAGAAGTATAGCATCATGAGAGCTATGTCTTCTTGTTTCTATAGCCATTAGCTACGCAGTTCCACGGCCATGTGAACTTCCCTAGAAGAAATTTCCGCATTGAACGCCATAGTTCTGCAAAAATTTGCACCAATATCATGGACACGGAGGACAGGTCCCCTAGTGCTTTACGCACCAAGGATGTCCCGCGATGCTTCGCATGTAAGCGCTTTGTAAAGTTACGCTCCAGATACATCCATCTCACGTGTTACGAGTGCAGATTATGCTACGAATCCATTAACCTTTACAGATCAATACGGCTCCAGCGATCGGCTCCGTATAGGTCCTTACGGCTCCACGGCCTGGTTTCATGTTGTCTGTACTTTTTTAATCATGCAGGTCTCTATGACCAGCCGGGTTTTACTCATTGGTTTAAATCAGTAAAGTTTTAACGAGTTTTACTCATAGCCAACCTAGACTCACACCAGCAAGGTCTTGCGTCTATGGTGGACACCCGATTAACGTAGCAGGGAAACAGTTTTTCCTGATTATCTTTCGCGTAGATCTTCTAATGCCCCCTTCTTTTCTTACGCTGTTACTCTGATGCCAGACTTTATCAGTGCGAGATGTGAAGTGCAGTCACACGTGCTACATTGCTCCTCGAGCACTGTGGCTCCACTGTTGTAAGAGTTTTACGAAGTTAACGGCCCGTAGAGTATACAACGTACAGTGACCCTAAATTAGAAATAACTTTTCAGAGCTAATGGCCTGAAATATTCTTCCCACTCAAATGGAGAGGAGAGTTTCTGTCCGTCCCTTACTTCTCACTTCCTTTCTTCTGACTGGAACCCAGGTGTGGACATAGGAAGAGTAATAGTGTTGATCCATAGAAGGTTGTTTCCTTCCTTGGTGGATTCCTTAATATCCAGGCTTCCGTCTTAGATTACACAGGCCGTGGAGGAGAACTGCTGCCGGCCATCAGCGACCGATGTGTACTTTCGACACTCCCAGACTTTGCAAGTCATGGGGACGACATTGAAATTTACCCTCAGGCTAAAGATGGTCTCACAGAGACCTCGGCCATCCTGGACTTTACACAAGTCCATTTATGACCGCCAGAAGAGAGAGTTCTAGCTGTGAAGGCGATAGCCTTTTCCTCATCTCACTGCGAACGTCTCTAGCGAGAAACTAGCTGAGGCGCATAGTCCACCTCGCCAGTGTGGTGTAGCTAGTTCCTATGTGCAAAGTTCACACGTGGAACCTACACCCTTTTTTGCTAGACCTTTGACAGTCCCTTCCAGGATACCCCAGTACCCCCGCTTCACACCTTCATACGGTGACCACCCACGTTTAGGGTGGCACGGAAACTCCCACCTGTCGTGCGGAGCGAAGTTTCCACCCATCAGACCTTCACGGCCAGTGGTGACGGATGCGTCTTGGACGGGATAGGGAGCATATTCCATGTCTTCCCAATGACAGGAACTTGAGCAGGTACTTAGCCTTTTTCACAGACAGTATGCCGGGCATTTTTACCGCTAGTGCTGAGCAAAGTAGTTCAGATACCTGCCGACTTTACACCTCTGTAGTGGTCTCTCTTATTCAGATAGAGAGGAGCAAAGTCCCAGAAGTTTCTGGAATCCTTCCTCTCGTCTCGACGCAGGACGAACTATGTCAGCCTTTGGGCCGCTCACCTCTCGGGCTAAGAGAACATGATCACGGATCTTTCATCTCGCCTCAGTGGGACTCCCACAGGTTGGGCATGCTTCCCTTAGGTGGCCAGAGCGATCTGGATTTTTTCAGCCTCTCGGATGTAGGTCAGTCCACATCCGTGGATGATTGCAAGCTATCGATTCTCTGTGTCCTTCCTCCTCACTCGCGGGTTTTGGAGGCGATGCATTCATTTTCAAAGAAACTCACTATGTGTGTTACGTTTTCCGTCTTTCGCGTTGGTACCGAGGGTACTAAGCAAGGTGATGTACGACTGGTAGCTCCCACTTGGTTTGACCATCTGCAGTTCCCTCAGCTGCTCTTATCTTCTGCAGGCTTCCCATACGAGCCTTTGGTCAGGGACAACTTTGGTTTCTTTCCCGGGCTCCAGCAAACTGCACCACAGTCCCAGAGCACTTCCTTTGGCTTTCAGTCACGGCCTCTAGGATAGCCGTTGCAGCCATTCACCAAGGCTTTCCAGTTGGGTCGACGATCCCTGACTTGTAGCCACTGGACTTACCAGAAAAAGGGGTATGGTGCCCCGTCTGGCGTCTTTGGAGTTGCTTTTATAAGTGTGCAGCCGATGTACGGCATTGCATTTACGTACTTCTTTTTCTTATGGAGATTTCGAACTGTGTTGCGACGACACTTTCCTCTGATGGATCTTTCAAAAGCAATCTCTTAAAATAGTCGGCATTGTTTATGGAACAGCCAGGGTATGCACTCAGGTTCAAGGCATGACCCCTTTCACGGGATATTTTGTGCAGCCGTTTGAGTAAACGCATGCCACTTTTATTCCTTTGTATTTTGCTAGACTTACTTTACGAAGTTCGTGTTATCCCGCTAACTTTTGCCATTGCGAAGTTGCGTGCTGAATTTTTTTTTCCCCGGTCTGGAAATTCTTTAATTCGTTTTAGCCAACACACGTTTCGTTCCCAATCATGTTTTACTAGTTCGTTTCATTTGTGGACGAACTCGGTGAGTTTTGTTGCATTATTTTAGACACTATTATGATGTTTATATCCTGTATCCTGTCAGAACGCTCTTTCGATTGGCAGGTTTTCCGAGTTTCTTAGATTCATGCGACGTTTGCCTGAGTTAATGTTAACGGGTAGTGACATTTTCGGTTTGACTGTAACTAGGGGTGGTTTACTTCTTTTTAGTAAACTCCTATTCAGAGGTTTTTCATCCTTAAGAGGATACGGATTCTAATCTAGTAAGAATAAGCTAGTGTGAGTTTTAGGACCAGCCTTTTGAAAATTGAGCTTCGGCCTGAACTTCCTTCCTTTCGTTCCTCGGTTGCAATCTGATTGCATATTTATAGCATAGAAGGTAAGGTATAACTTGAAGTAAATTTACCCCACGAAGCGTAGCGGGGATATTTACGAGAGTTATACTTACCTTTTGGAATGCATCCCAGGCCGCCTCCCCTCTCGTTCAGGCCTCGGTGGAATGTTAAGTAAGGGTTTTTAGAGGTATTATGGAGTAAGGGTTGGGCTGGTTACTACCTTTTTAAGGTCAGTTAGAAGTGCGTTAGAATCAGAATAAATAATTGTTGTCATCATATTTTGAAGATTCCACATGTGTTTTTATCAGTGACAAGCTATTAAATCTAAACCCTGGTCTGATTACCCCAGCCACCAAAGTTGGACGGAGGTTATGTTATAGCTTGCATTTGTTTGTTTGTCTGTCAGTTTGTTTGTCTGTCAGTATCTCATAGGCACATTGGAACAGGGGAAGGGCAGAAATGGAGCAGTGGGGATGTTTTAAGGTGAAATCTGTTAAGACTTTGTTGAAACTTTCCAATGGAATGTTTAGAACAATAAATTCATGTCTTGAAAGGAAATCCTAGCAATCATTTTCTGGACTCGTCGAAACAATTGCTTTCTGGCATGAAAGGAAAATGATGGAATGTGAATCTTGCCTGAAGAACTCAAACACTGAAGGCTTGGAAGAAATCAATCATATTAGGTAAATAATCCAGCAGTGTTTAGAATGCAAATAGGGAAAACAGATCAAAAGTGAGAAAGAGATTCTTTGGGGCTAAAACTTATTTGGCTTAGGATTTCTGAGGTAGATTGTATTGGGATGCAATTTATAGAGAATGAACTCTAAAAAAAACTACCAGGCATCTTGAAATTGCCAAGGGAGTAAAAAGGTGCACAGTACATGCACTCTACAGAGTGCTAAAATTCTAGTTTATTAGAAAGGTGCAGTACATGCATTCTACAGAGTGTTAAAATTCTAGTTTATTAGTGTGATGTCATAAAAGGTCTCTCATGAGGACTGGTTCATTTCTTTAAAACCATCTTAAGAAGCTGCCAAAGATTGTGTGGCTGTGATGTCTCTTCCATTCTAATTTCAGTCATTTCTACTAAATTTGTTGAAGTGTAAAACTTGAATATCTCTGTACTGGGATCAGCTTCTTGAATGGTTTCTTTAGCATTTTGTTCCATGTATTGTGGTCTATTGCATAGATTACTTGAACAGACTCATCAACGCACAGTGTAGGTATTCACCCAATTACTAGTCAAGGAATAGTAAACAAATAGTTTAGAGAGAGTGCGTCCCCAGACTCTATTCTTTTGTTACACCACCATGCTTAGCTTTCATATCTTGTTGTTTAGCTTGTTGAATTTAACCTTTTTTTCGTTTTTTAAAGGTCTATTATAGGACAAATATATATTAAATTACAAATATTTATTTCTATATCTATTTCTAATATTTCTAACACCCTCCTGGCACATTTGACTCTGACTGTCGTGGTGTCGTTAAACATCAACAAACCAAACCAAAGTAATACATGTATCTATATACAGTATTGGGTGAAAAAGTATTCAAATCTAAGCAGATCCTGTTTCTAGCTCAATTAACACAGTGTTGGGTTGAGGGTATAAAAACCAACAGGAAATTTACTTTTGTGCCTTTAAAATGTTAAAACTTTTTTGCTTTGACACCTGGTTTTGAAATTTTAGCTCATAGAAGATGTTATCTTTAATTCTAATCCTTGTATTTTGTTAGGTGTAAATCATTGTAATTTTGTAGTTATATAGCTAAAAAAAAAAAAAGATGCAAAATGTTCATAGTTTAGAGATTTTTGGAGTTACTCCATGGTGTAATGTTTCACACAAGCTCCCCTCAGGCATTTTCTTTCACGATCAAACTGCTCATCATGCATGAATAGGCATCAGGTAATAAAGCAACTTTTTATGATGAAACTGCATGAATAGACATCAGGAAATTTTCCAGCTTTATATGACCATATGACCCATTGCCTATTTGAAACAGATATATATTTGGGAATTCCTTAAATTCCTGATCTCAATAAAAAAAAAAATCTTGTAATGATACTTATTCTTGTTCCAATTGCAAGTGCAATTTTGTATGAAACTTTAGGAAAATGAAATATTTATATGGACGGGTAGATTGAGGTTAATTTGACTTGAGCTTTACTTAAAAGAAAAATAGCTACAAGACTGAAATAGTCAACATTTTCATCAGATTTGGTGAAAAATTAACCAATTTACATCATTTTTAATTTTTAGGCCTTAAATTTGCTATAAATTTTGTGACATAATAACCATAAAACCGATCAATCTCTTATGTAAAGTTGTTATCTTATTGTTTTTCAAATCTCCACTAACATTATTTGAATGGGAGCAGTTGAATATGACAAAGAAGTTCTGAACTTGATCCCATATATGCTAGCTCAATAGAAGTATAGCAGGAGAAACTGGTCAGTTTGATGATTTTCAGTGACTTAAGGACAGAAATATAAAGAACTGCATTAAAAGAGACCTCTGTGGTGTATTGGTTAGTGCTTTGTCCTCTCACCCACACATCCTGGGCTCATATCCCAGTGGGTCTGCAGCCAGTTCACAACTGGTTATCAAAGGCCATGGCCGTCTTGATTTAATGTCCATCACTGGATGCTTTCGGGAAGTTAAACCTTGCTATGCTATAATAAAAGCTCTCAACTACAAATAATCAATATCTTCTAAATAAAAACATGGTACATTATTTCAAAAGACTGGGGACATCAATAACCCTCATCATGCTATCTTTCTTTTTTGTAGACAACAAATCACCACCACAGGCTGGACACTCAAATACTTTTCTCAAAATTAAAAGGGTTGAGCATCTGCATCAGTGATGCTCTGGTTACCTTTGAAATATTCTTTTTCAGGGCCCACTACAAGGGCTGACATAGGTCTGAAATTTAGGGGACCAGGACCAATGTTGGTAATTGCATGCCCTTTGGGAGAAAAGGTAAAACCATTAAGGCCTTTTTGAAGATTATTGTTTTGAAAATTGTTGGGGTATAATATTTTCCTCCCCTCCCCCAATTTTGGAGAGCTGCTGTCTAGTTTGTGAGTTACAGCTGATGAAAGTTTGACCTTTTTTTTATTTTCTATTTATGCTAAATTTGTTATATGATTAGGTAGACAGCTCAAAATCTTGATGTCCTCTTGTGAAGGTATGCTCCCCCCTCGCATAATCAAACACAAAATTTATAACTGGGTTATATAGATGATCTGCCCCCACTTGAAAGTGTTTGTGCCTCCCTTAAGAAGATTTGTGGCTATAAGCCTGCTTTTAAGATTTACCAAGAAAGTGCCAGTTGAGACCAATGCTTTTTATTTGGCTTCAGAAAATTTCAAAAACTGAAAATGTGCTTGGATTAATTGATCTTTTGTATGACATTTAACTATGGATCTAATATATGTTTGCCTTTAGGAGTATTATTTGGAAAATATTATTTACTAAACATATTCTCATCGATTCTGATGCCTTAAATTCTAAAGCACATCCTCGGAGGCGGTAACGTCCAACATATTCTTTGTTCGGCTGATATTCCAAACCTCACACGTCTTAGTTTTTCAACGTACTAGGCCATATTGATAAACTCACACTTTCCAGTGTGAGAAATATACACTACCATACCCAGCCTCCATACTTTATTATTGATGAGCTGCACCACAACACTTATAAAGACACCCAGTATATTTTTTTAAATGCCTTTTGTCCCATGCTTCACATCTGTGGGAAGCAATACATATGTGTATGTGTGTATGCTTATAATGCAGAACTAGCGAAGCACAGAGCAAATAGGCTCCTGAATACACAGCTGGCAATTGATCCGTGCTTTCCGTACATGTATTGTATGCCGCATACAAACCTCTGTGTACCCTGATATCTTGTGCAATTACAGTGTGGGCATGAATGCATATTGAGGAAAGAAAATTTGCTGGCAAGCTAAAGCTCAGTTTGGTTCACATATGTTGTTTGCTAAGGTTTCAACTGTTGGCATGGCATGAAGTTTTGAGGCTTGCTTTTCCACAGTGACCTTTAACCATAGGCTATATTGTGCGTTTTCATTTTCATTTGGAGGGCTAGGATTTATTTTTTCTTTAACAAGAAGGAATCGTTATTTCTGATTGCAGAGGTTGATGTTAGTGGAGGCCTTATCATATCGCTGTAATTTCTCACTGAAGACTTGCTGATCAGGAATATAGTTTGAAAACTGAATTTTTTCACAGTGCGTTTATGTTGTATGATGTCCTGAAAGTGAGTTGTTCTGTACTTCTGGTATCATACATGTTACCCTGTATGCATTCTTAGTAGGGGAGCTGCCAATGATAGGTAAGATTCAACTATTCTATCAATTTATCATGGTTTGGATCGACTTACAGGACTGTATGGACATCTAGAGGCAACACAGGCTTAATTGGTTTAAAATTATGAGCTAAACCATTAAAACAGCACAATTTTCCACTAAAAATTGACCAATTTACAGCATTTGTATTTTTTAGCTGTTATTGTGCAATAATATGTGACTTCAATGGGGGAAGGATCCTTCATCACCTTTTGTAGAACCTTTGTTTTTTTTTATTCCTCTTTCAATGTCGTCTGAAATATAGAATTGGACTTTGGGCAAAATTTTGTCACACCCCGAATCATCATGTATCTAAAAAAGACATTCTGAAATTCACAAGTAGCTGAAAATGAAGAACAGAATTTAAAGAATTATATAGATATTTTGAGATGTGTTCCTCTTCATATCACAAAGTCCGACAAATTAACAAACATGAAACTTTGTTAAGTCATAACTTGAAAACTAAATAAGCTTCTTACAAATTTTAAAAACTTATTTTGCTCAGAATTCCATGCTCTTTCACATGTCTAAAATCTGCTAGATAGTTCTTTAAAACTGGGAACAAAAATGTCGTTTTCAGAGGAATTTAGGAGGTATCATTTTCTTTGCGCCAAGTAAAGTCACCAATTCCTGTGAATTACCTACTTAAATTTATAGCATTCTTTTTTCCTATACAATAATGAACTTCTAGTAGGAATTAATGACCTCTTAAAACAATTAAGATTTGAAATGTTTCATTTCCTTCAAAAGGAAAATAACTTGTCAAATATTGCTACATGTATATCCAATTGCAACCTGAGAACATGTATATTTCAGGATGTCTGGTCAACTCGAGATATTGCCTACTTAAAGAAATATTCCCATGGATTATCATTTTATCGTATATGATAGAGAAAATTTGTGGAAACAAAGTGGTGAACAAACTATGTTAATATCTTATTCTGTTTAGAAGTTATAACAATTTAAGAATAGAAAAATGTTTTTAAAAACACATCGTATAGTCCTTCAGCTTGGTGATGTCATCAAGGCAATTCCAGCATAGTTATGTATTTCTTATTAAATTATTCACACTTTTTTTTTTTAATATCATCAAGTACATTTTTGGTTTATTATAGAGTTAGGGTGGAATATATAATTTACAAGAAAACATTGGTGTACATCACATTTACAAAGAGAAAAAATTTAAATTGTTTTTAAAGAAATACAAAAGAAGTTTTGTTGAAATTGTCTCTATGACATCACAGATGTTGCTAATCAGTCACTTTGGTCCAAATTCAAAAATAATTTAAAGTTTTGTAACTTCTAAACAGAATAAGATATTAACATCAAAAATATTTTTCTATCATATATAAAAAAAAAAAAATGCCATGAGAATAATTCCTTTAACAAATTCTAATTTGGCATACTGGTGAATATTAATTATGACCGACTCTTCAGTGGGTCATATTTGGATGACCGGCTCATCAGTTGGTCATATATTGGGATGATGTATATTGAAACAAACATATTCAAAATTCTTTCATCTGTTTTTGGAAGGAGTTTTTCAAAGCTTACCAGGAATATAGATAAGTTTTAAAACCAGGAAAAGATATCACGTACTTGCAATTCTTTTGTTGGAAGCAATTTTGAGAAATAGAAGTGTTTTTGAAAATTGTTATCATGGTAGCATTAGTTTGTTTCTTTTAATCTGCTTAGATGTAGTTCTGTGTGTACAGGTTACCCATAACTCAACTTTACCTCAGTGACCCTTGTACAAGCATATACCCCCATCTTTAAATATAAGTTCTTAGTGAAAATACAAGGTAAGATGTGACAAATGAAAATGACTAAGAAAAACGTTTGTCACATTCCCTTACCGAAACACTATTTTTACATGATACACAACACAAATCAAACAGTGTAGGACCTATACTATAGCATTTTGGAATTTAGTTACTGTGTAATGCACTTGTCAATTGTGTGACTCACCCCTGCACCCCCAGACAAGGAGAGAGAGAGTCATTGCACCAATGTGGGTGATCAAAACATGTACATTGACGCACCCCTCAGTCACTTAGGTAACTGACATTTCTTGTGCAAATGACTTACCCCAAATCACTCACCTGTACAAAGTCAATGGGTCTGAAGTAAATTGACTCACCCCTGAGTCACTCTGGTGACTGACAATTTGGTACAGTGACGCACATGTGAGTTACTTTTTCATATGTCAATGACTCACCATTGACTGACATTGCTGGGGGTAGTAGGGTTAAGTCATACGTCTGACAAGTGCATAATGCTGGATAGAAATTTTAATTAAAAAATCTTTTTGTTGCATGTTAGACCAGACTGTGATGTCACTTCCTGTTAATTATATTAGGACAATATGTGTAAAAAGTTTTTAAAGTGAAAGGAGAATCTTAAGAATCCAATCACACTTTTATTGTGTTCCACACAAGGTGGTATTAATTAATCACTCAACTTGAATATTTTCAAGATTTCATTTTGAAAGTTTTATTAAGCCATGCATGCATTTATGAACCATCAGCACGAAAGTTTGTGGCGAAATTAGTTTGATATTCATTTACGATTTTGATAGTTTCTATACATTTTGTAATCTGTGTTCATAGAGTTACATGTATTGGGTGGTATTCCAAACATTTTAAAGGTCATATAGAAATAAAAAGGAAACATTTGGATAAACTGCTTCAAAACCTTAAAAATGAAAATAGCAAAAAAACCTTGTCAAATGCCAGATTAAAAATTGACTATTGGACAGCTTTTTGAATTTGGGACATTAATATGCAAATTTGTGTGTTACTGTTGTGATGTATGGCTGGACAGACTGTTATTTTCTTATGTGATTTCTTTGTTTGTTTATATTGCCTGTCATAAAACATTGCTAAGTACTAAGTAAGGACAACAAACATACTGTAGATACATGTACATGAGAACTAGATCTGACTTCCTAATAAATAAAGGTAAATTTTACCTATCTGAAGTTTTTTTGAAAGGATAATAGGTTAAACGATATTCCCAGAACCCAGGATTGTTTTCAAACATTAGAAAACGTTTTCTTGATAACATACCAAAAAGCAAGAGTACAGTGACATGACTCTTTTTAGCCTTTCCTCAGCCACTGAGGGTCATGGTCTATTCATATGTTCTAATGTTGTGGTAGTGATGTCATGAATATTAATGAGTTGGCAGGGCTTACTGACAAATTCTTAAATACAGTAGAATAAACGAGGAAACGTTTTTGCATCGTACTTGCTCTGATAATGTTGTTACAGTAGTTATTTTGCAAATGCTAATGTTGTCAACACTTTTATTGCAGGTGGTCGAATTTGCCACTGTTACGCTGTTCTGAGAACAGTGCTTTTTATGCAGGAACAATTAATTTTCAAACATTGCTGTTGCAGTGGAAGAGTGTTCTTTTTACAAGCATGTGGCAGCAATGATCACTAGCTTGATTTCTGCTGAAAAACTTGCATGTTGTCAAACAAGATTATCCTAAATATAACATCTTACATTAAGAAAACGTTTTTGCACCTTGCCCGCAATATCCAGCACAATCATGAATACACATATGCAAGGATGCTTGCACGTGTATGACTATGCGCAACATAATGCTACATCATGTAAATACTAATAACCGACATGAATATTTGCACATATTATCCAATAAAGTAGTTGTAAATTTGCCCGTTTTGAAGAAAGGAATTTGTTCTGTTTTCGACAAAAAAGTTGGAGCAGTGAAATCTGATGCGGAAAAGTATTATTTGAGAAAGTACTGTTCTGTGAAACAGTGGCAACTTATGAATAAATATCATGGAACAAATATTTCATGATAGGCCTATGCAATGACATGACACTTAAAACAATTTTTGCAAATCAATCAGCTTATGAAGAAGAAAAAAAGCATCGGAATCACAAAACCTTTTGGTTCTGGTTTTCTTCAAATCAGGTAGAAACCTTGTAGAACACAAATAATCCTATCAAAATTAGGTAAAAGTTGGCCATTATACGTTACATTACAACAAACATTTAATGGGCACTTTTCCCCCAAAAGACTCTTAAGCTCTTAGAAGATACAATGACAAAAGCATGTACAAAAATATACATAAGTATTTAGCATACAGTAATAAACAAGATCTATTTCCAAATAGATTAATAAGTAAGTAAATAGATAAAACACTGACACACTGATGATAAATTGCTATCGTAGCCACAAGTCCACTCTCTTGCTACTGGAGGCAAAAATCTCATTCCAGCTAGTATAGATAAATGACATGTTTTGCTATTATGGTCAGATACTAACCTCTTATACAGCAAAAGAAACCCTACCAGTATAAAATTTCAGACTGAATCAGAGATGTAGGAGGCGGGGTAGAGGGGTGGCATGGGGGAAAACTGCTGCCCCCCCCCCTGCCCGAGAGAATTTCACCTTCCCGGTTTTACGCTTTCCTCCTAGTTGGAAGATAAAATGGGGAAATTATCCGGACAAAATTGCTCAAATTGATTTGAATTTAGGAAAAATTGACTTAGATATGAAAACTAAAGGAAATTATGATTAAATATTGGCAACACTTGAATTTAATATTTAAAGGGATTAGTTGAAGGGTCAAGCAAAATGAAGAAAGCATTTAAAATTCTTATTCCGTTAAGAAAATATTTAAATTTGAAGTTTGGTATCATTTGTGTAGAAATTACTGAAATCAGGCTAGTTGTGATGTCACTGCCTCAGATTCCTCAAATTCTTTATGTATTTTTATCATATTTTGTCCTTCGATTGTGTAGCCCAAAAATTATCGGATACATTAGGAAAGTTGTTAAACAAAATCTTATAAGGATAAATGTAATTTACTACCTGAAGAAATTGTAAGGGAAAATAATTGAAATAGGAAAAAAGTTAAATAAATTTTCTTTAAAATACAATAACAATTGTTAAGAATGTGAGGATAAGGGCGCCAACCTTCCATAGTAGACTTACTACACCATTTATTTCTACAAAGATAAGACCGAGCTTTAAATTGAAATATCTTCTTAAACTAAATAAGGTTTTTGAATGATTTCTTCACCTTTCGTTTCTTTTAAAGTTTTCTTTCATATAGGATAAACTTGCTTGACCACTGAACTAATCCTTCAATTTCAGGTCATCAGTACCATGCAATACTGAAAATCTAGAATTAGAAAACTGTCTAACCACTGTCATTATGATCAAACAGAACAACGCATTGAATATTCAATTGAAATCAGTGCATTGTAGCATTTCACTCTGCAGACTCTTTTGGAATTTGTTAACATTTCATTTTAATCCCTGTAAAGGTTACTTGTACCTTTGTGGTCATGAGTCTGTCAAAAGTTGATTGGAATGAGGTCATTGTTTAGGGTTGTTCACCAAATTGATGAAAACGGGGACACATGCAAGAATTACATCGGTATCTTCTTTATTGGAACATTTTTTAGGGTTGATCTGGATAAAAAAATAATGTATCCATGATCTGGACAAAGACATAATAGCTCCATGATCTGGATAAAGAAATAATATATCCATGATCTGGACATAAAAATAATACCTCCATGATCTGGACATACAAATAATACCTCCATGATCTAGACAGAAATAATACCTCTATAATCTGGACATAGATATAATACCTCTATGATCTGGACATAAAAATAATGCCTCCATGATCTGGACATAGAAATAATACCTCCATGATCTGGACATAAAAATAATACCTCCATGATCTGGACCTAAAAATAATAGCTCCATGATCTAGACATAGAAATAATACCTCTATGATCTGGACATAAAAATAATGCCTCCATGATCTGGACATAAAAATAATACCTCCATGATCTGGACATAAAAATAATACCTTTATGATCTGGACATACAAATAATACCTCCATGATCTGGACATAGAAATAATACCTCCATGATCTGGACATAGAAATAATACCTCTATGATCTGGACATAGAAATGATACCTCCATGATCTAGACATAAAAATAATACCTCCATGATCTGGACATAAACGTAATACCTCCATGATCTGGACATAGAAATATTACCTCCATGATCTGGACATACAAATAATACCTCCATGATCTGGACATAGAAATAATACCTTCATGATCTGGACATAAAAATAATACCTCTATGATCTGGACATACAAATAATACCTCCATGATCTGGACATAAAGATAATACCTCCATGATCTGGACATAGAAAGAATACCTCTATGATCTGGACATAGAAATAATACCTCCATGATATAGACATAGAAATATTACCTCCATGATATGGACATAGAAATATTACCTCCATGATCTGGATATAAAAATATTACCTCCATGATCTGGAGATAGATATAATACCTCTATGATCTAAACATACAAATAATACCTCCATGATCTGGACATAAACATAATACCTCCATGATTTAGACATAGAAATAATACCCCATGATCTGGACATAGAAATAATACCTCCATGATCCGGACGTAGAAATAATACCTCCATGATCTGGACATAGAAATAATACCTCCATGATCTGGACATAAAAATAGTGCCTCCATGATTTGGAGAACTACTGAATATCTTAAAAGAAACACTTTAATCAAACAGGGAATTGATTGATGATGATCAAAATGCAGCATGATGATAAAAATGCAGGGTGATGATAAAAATGCAGGGTGATGATACAAATGCAGGGTGAGGATGAAAATGCAGCATGTTCATAAAGTGTAGCAAATCATGAAAGTGTAAGTTAATCATGAAAATGCAGGCTGATCATTAAAATGCAGGGTGATCATGAAAATGCAGGATGATCATAAAATGCAGGGTGATCATAAATCTGCAGGGTGATCGTAAAACTGCAGGATGATTATAACATGATGCAGGATAATGACAAAATTAAATGACAAAATTGCAGGGTGATGATAAAAATGCAGCATGATGATAAAAATGTAGGGTGATGATAAAAATGCAGCATGATTATAAAAATTGTACGGAGATGATAAAAATTGTAAGGTGATGATAAAAATGCATGGTGATGATAAAAATGCATGGTGATTATAAAAATTGAAATTGTACGGAGATGATAAAAATTGTAAGGTGATGATAAAAATGCATGGTGATGATAAAAATGCAGGGTGATGATAAAAAATGCAGAATGAAAAAAAATGCTGGTGTGTACATGTTCACTGTGTTAAAACATTGATTTACATTAATATGTATAGTGGGCTGGGATTAATAGGACTTTACTAAAAAGAGCTTGTAAGTATGGTATCTCAAGAAGGGTAAACTGGATTCATGTCAATCATATTTGGTACACTGATAGCCCATGGTCTGCAGATAAGCCCTATTGTTTTTGACAGTGATCTCATGCCAAAATCTTGAAATCCTCAAATTTTACCAATTGCATGTCTGTTTTGTTTCATATTTGTTATAATAATGATTTTAGCTAGTGTGTTCTTTGTATAAAAACGTCGACTTGTTGATATGCATATTCGGCTGGGCGTAATATTATTTCGCTTGTAAACACAATAATTCCAGAACCATGAACTCGATTCACGTCTTGGGTCTGCAAATGTGCCTTATTTTTTTTGGTGGTGATGTCATGCTTATTAATAAGTGGGCGGGGCTTAAAGTGACAATTTTGAAAATGTGATAAATGAGCAACTGTATGTCTGTTTTGCATTATATTGAGCATGATAATATTGGTTATTGTGTAAATACTTATGTTATCAACAGATGTCTTTAATATGCATGGTAGGCGGGCTTAATGTGAAAGTGCTAAATTATGTAAACACCATATCTCATAAACGGTTTATCAGATTTATTTTATAAGTGGTACACAGATGCGTTATGGTTCATATAGTACATTTGTTCTAATGTTGTGGTATTTATGTCATGAATATCAATGAGTAGGCGTTATAAAAGTCAGTATACTGACAAATTCTTGAAATAAGATAAACAAGCAACCGTTTTTTGATGATAATGTTGATTATTGTGCAAATGCTAATGTTGTTAACATTTTTATAGATCTGAATGGTGGGTGAGGCTTATGAATAAATATGGCCAAATATTTTATGATATGCAATGACATGACAGTTAATACAAAAGTTGCAAATCAATCAGCATATAAAGAAGAAAAAAAGCATAAAAACCACAAGACCCTTTGGTTCTGGTGTGTTAATAATTTTCCAATTTCCCCTATCTAGCGAAAACCTTTTAGGGAGGACCTTTTTCTCTGCTCCCTGCTTATAATGCACCCTTGTCTCAATATGTTCCAAGAGGACCTTTTTCTCTGCTCCCTGCTTATAAGATTATGCACCCTTGTCTCAATATGTTCCATTAATCATGTCAAAATTGCTCATTAAACAGGTAATCACATCATCCCTAACCTGGCCATCAACCCCCCCCCCCCTCTCCCCCCACTTCCCCTGATATTTTATCCTGGCTACCCCCTTGCTATAGGTGAGTGATTGGAGGTTTAACTTAGCAAGTCTTTCAGCATAATTCAGTTTGTCCATTTCTGGTAATAAGCATGTGGCTCTTCTTTGCAGATTCCCTAACGTATCAATATGTTTGATTTTATATTAGCCCAGGCAATGGATTAATCCACCACAAATTGCAATATTTTTATTTTCTGGGAATTCAACAAAAAGTTATATAATGACAGAAAACAAATTCTACCAAAATATATGGAGTGGAGCTGTGGAACATGCCAAATTTGCATCAATACAAAATGACAGCCATCATATAAGAAATTGAGAAGTTTTCCCTAAATAATACTTTGCAGTTTTAACTATATCAAATTTGACCTAACTGTACCAGAACTCACTTGAGAATGACCCCTAAGTGACAGAAAAGATTTCTCAAAGATGAACAACCCATGAAACAATGCATTCACAACCAGTGGAACATTCAAGAATATGATAGGGATCACACATCCACTGTACCAAACATAGGGGCCTACATTTGTTTTGGAAAACATGACAGATTTCTCGTAATCAATCAGGAAAAATTAAAAATCAGAAGTGATGTTCATTTTCAAATTTATTTATGGGAAGCTATCTTTCCTTTAACCAATTGAATCTTGTCTTTTGCATGTTTCTTCATAAAATGGCAGTGCTTTGAAAGTGTTTAATCAGCCTCTTTACTGTCCTGTAGGGATGAGGTGGGGTGGCGGAGGGAGGGGGTGGGGGTGTTCTCATCTTTTATCAGTAAAGGAATACTTGAATGGTTTCATCTTTGTTCCTTACACATGCAGTTCTAAGCTAAGGACACCTTTGCTTGCATGTAAGGAATTCAACAACAGAGAACCACATGACTCGTAATGTTTTCATGTTATCAGTATTAAAGAAACCTTATTTACAGTATCACTCCCACTTTGTACTTAAACTCTATATTTTTGGCATCTTGTACACAAATCAGCATTCAAGAAATTGTCTGTCCGGATGCCCGGGGCAACCAAAAAACTTGTCTGGCCAGGCAAGCTCAATTTGAAATGAATTTGCTCGCTGGGCAATCATTTATTCTACCCAAAACAGCCCTTCAGAAAATTTGAAATACATTATACAACATGATCTGTACTTTACAAGAAATGCAAAAAATAATTTTAAAAATAGTCTTAATATGACCTACGACTGGAATAATCCAGAACGGTTTGAGTAATCTTTGATGTAAAGAATGCGCCAGTAGCTGCGATGCTTGTACGTACACATATATGACATACAGGGATTCGCTCCCTTGAGCGAAATGCCTTGCCTGATCACAGTAGTGTGCCATGTAAGTAGCGCTAATGTAAGTGAACTTATAACTATAAGCCATACAACTGTTTGGTACATCATATTAAATTTACCAGTGCATATACTGTCTCGTTTTTGGAAATTAAGGACCAAAAATATATATATATATTTTTTGGGGGGGAGCCTAACATAAGTATATATACCGGAATATCTGCTCGTATTTCCAGGCAAGTGGTTTGTTATGGCCAGGCAACTAAAAACAAAGCTGTTGCTGCCTAGCCGTCAAGTAAAATTTTGATTGATTTGTTGGACGTTGACACAAGTGTTCCAATTATTGAACCAAATTTTTGATATTTGTGCATGCAGATGACATCGTTCTGACCTCCGCTTCTACCTATCAACATATGCAAACAAAACTAACAAGGCTGAACCAATATGCTGCACAAACTGGGTTAAGAATAAATAAAAATAAGACTGAACTCATGAAAGTACTGTGACAAAGTGTAAATTATTAATGAACATCTGAAAGAGGTCAGGCACATAGGCCGTGGCTCCAGCCCTTTGCCAAATGTGTTTTTTTTTTGCGGGGGAAGGGGGGGGGGATGGGGGTGGGCTATTTTTTTAATGATCTGCACAGAATATATAAATAAGAGAATCTCATTTGGCCCGATCGCTTTGGTTCAAATTATTTTTCATAGAGGTTGGCTCCCCCCTTTAAAATTGTGGGCTACGTGCCTGAAAGTGGTACATGCTTACAAGTAACTTGGAGCAACAGTAAACATACAAGGTGGTGGAGAAGATATTGTTAACAGAATTTCTAAAGCAAAAACATTTTTCATGAAATTAAAGAAGATATGGATCTCCAATATATATTCAGTCAAAACAAAGATCAGATTATTTAACTTTATTGTTAAGTCAGTTTTCTTATACGGTTGTAAGATGTGGAAGACCAATGAGACTGACAATAAGAAATTGGATACCTTCATGTTCAAATGCATGAGAAGAATTTTGAAGATCAGATGACCATATGTTGTTTCAAATGATGAATTATTGAGATTTACTAAGAAAAGGAGAACTAGCAACCAAGTCAAACTGAGAAAATGGAGGTGGATTGGGCATATATTTAAAATGAAAGAGGACAGCCACTGCATGACAGCATTGACATGTAAGCCAGAAGGGAGAAGGAAAGTAGGTCGCCCAAGAATGACAGGGAGAAGAACAGTAATGAATGAAAGAGGTGCTAGGCTTGAATTCTTGGAATGAAGCCAGACACGTTGCCAGAGACAGGATATGTTGTAGAGAGTACACTGCAGCTTTAATATAGGACAAATGGCCCAAAGAGGACAGTGAGTGAGTGTTGGACATATCATGCAGAAATTTTCCAATTATTTAAAGGAATGTTTTCATGGAATTTTATGTTTATGTATCTGATAGAAAATAATTTCAAACACAAATTGGGTAAAAAAAACCATGTTGATATCACATTCTTACAAGAAGTTATTGAACTTGAAAGATTTTTCTTGCCCGAAAAAAAAAAAGACTTTTGTACTGAGTCTAAGTCATCATTATGTTGTCATCACAGCACTTCCTGTACTAATCTTTATGTATTTCTGCGGAAATTAATCGCCAATTTTTCATAATCTTAATATAAGTTACAAGAACATGTGAACTTAGAGAAAATACACCTAGGACTTAAGTTACAGTATCTGTTTGTTCTCTTTATTTTAGGCTCAGTGTGTATCGCAATCACATATAAAACCTGAAAGATACAAACATCGTAAACACATGATTAGGACAAAATTACTCCAACCAAGTAAGAAAATACAACATCATCAAAAAACAGTTACACTAGGAACGTAATAGAATGCTTTACAAGAATAACTTCTCATGTTTACAAAGATTGTCACCCGTCTTCAAAACGACCTAACATTCTAGGATCTGTGCATTGCGTCAAATAATCATAATAAACAGCGGTGTGGCAGCTGCAAAACAAGTGTGGGGGCAACCCCAACAACAGTACTTGTCTCTCAAGCGATTGGTACTGTAAGGGCACTTACTACTTGGCGATAATATCAATAAAATGGCCATAACTAGCACAACAACGAATTTCTCCTTCAAGATGTTACTATAGAAACACTTGTAGATAATGAGGTGCAGTGAGTCAGCTGTATTTCTAAATCCTCATCCCAAGTTGATAAAAGATATGATCCGACAAATGTTAAACGTACAGGAATCAATGGTCTCAAACCAGCAATGTATAGACAACAAATAAGCAGCAAAAATAGCATAAACACTCCAAGCAACGCGTCACATAATACATACCCACCATATGTTAATGACCAGGTCATTGAAGGTCACAACCGCACTTCCTAAAATGGCAGCGGCATACTCTGCTAGACAAGCCTACAGTGCCTTTGCAAGATATAAACATTCTTGCTGTTCTTGAAACAGATATCCTAATAACTAATAACATCTAAAAACTAAATACTACTCACAAAAAAAATTGAATATTGACAGCTAAAACATGTCAATCAAAACCATACATATACATGGCGTCATATAAGAGAAGTATAAGTCCTAGGCCTAAGCTTGATCATCGTTCCGACCAACTTAGGCGTGAATTGCATTTGGCGATAAAATAACAAATTCGTGCCAAGATTGTTAGGGTTTTGGACATATTTAGCTGTGTCTGGCATTTTAAAGTGGAAAATGCACAAGGCATGCCTCATAATCATCATTTATCGTACAACTCCAACGGTCTCGTAACAAGCATTTAACACATTAAATACCATAGCCTTATCAAGATATAAAACAGTGGCAAATAAACGTTAAGTCTCTCACCCCTCGCCAAAGTTTCCTTGCACCAAAATTTACATCAGTATATTCAGTGACACTTTCTGTTGTTGAAAATACAGCTTCATGACAAAAATCAAGGTATTCATCTTACGGATGACCTAGATTCACATTTCGATATTGTATAGAAAGTACAGTACAACATGATAACATTTGGCAAATCAACAGTAGACGAGAGGGCGCTATGTCGGATTGATTAAAAAAAGTTAGCACATTCACGATAATTTCTGCTGGCTCACAAACAGATTGGAAAACATTATTGTAAATTCTATTTTACACTAATTTTAATAATTTTTTGTAAATTCTATTTTACACTACTTTTAATAATTTTCGAAGAAAAATGTTCCGTAAACTCACCGCAAAAATGTTCCGTAAACTTACGGCAAACAACACTCTTGCTTCTCATGGGGGACAAAATCAACATGAAGCCAAACTATACATGTAATTCAAGAGATTAATGTTCAAACAAAGTTTACAATGTGTATTAGTTTTATGCTAAAAATGATTTTGTTGACGCCGATCGCCGCCGACGACAAGATGATCCCTATGCTTCATTCCTGCTCCTCAGGGGAGACAAAATCAATATGAAGCCAAACTACCTGTATAATGAAGAGAAAACAAAATGGTACATACATATATGTACATATTGATGATGAAGTAATAATCCAATTTGTTTGCATTCCACTATACTGACGATATACACAAGGTCCATTCTGTCCAAAGCCTGAACTAGAAATGAACATCTATTAATCAACAGTATTTTGGATGGATATTCATTGACGCGATGTGATTGGTCACTTGCTCTACCGCGCATGTTCCACAGATGAACGTCTGGACGACGAAACAACGATGTTGTCATATCTATACACGGTAACTGACTTCATTCCAGTTTGGCCACTTCCTCTAACACAATAAGAATGGACTCACAGGTCATCGATCACGTCAAGGAGGTCTAAACAAAGAATCTTATGTAAATCAAATATTGAATCAACAAACATGAATTTTGAATTTTGTTAAATATTTTCTCATATTATTGATATCTATCCATTCTGGCCACGCAAACTTGCTTCATTATAATAGAAGGCTTACAAACCAAGTAACAAATAAAAACACATTATGTACACAAAATGATTTATCGATCGACTATATTTGTCATATCCTACATTAAAGAAGGCCCGTTTTGCCATTTGGCGAAAGATGTTACTCTGTCAAGATGCGATCAGTTTCTTCCACATTCCCAATCCTTCATCTTAATGCATGTCCTGAAATGATTCCAGAGACAGCACCGATTAACATAAAACTCTAGTTCTAGCAGGAAGTGCCATTTTGGTTCTAGTATGTTCATACTAAGCATTCAAATAGATCTAAAGTAAAATTTAACAAAGGAACAAAATGGTTGTTGACAGAAGTGATGTTACCAACACGGCGGTGTCCATTTCTAAATATTTATATGGGACCGTACCTTTTCTTTAAAGAATTAGTTCAGCAGTCACGTAAGTTTATCTTATATGAAAGTGGACTTTAAAAGAAACAAAATGGTGAAGAAAGCATTGAAAAATCTTATTCCGTTAAGGAGATATTTAAGTTTAAAGTTTGGTATCATTTGTGTAGAAATGACTGAAATCAGACTAGTTGTAATGTCATAGCCTCAGATTCCTCAAAGTCTTGTATGTATTCTATCATATTTTATTCTGCGATTTTGTGGCTTAAAAACCATGAGATATGTGAAAAAAAGTAGTAAAACTGAATCTAGGAATAATATTTATAATATACTACCTGAAGAAAATTTGAGGGGAAAATGATTTAGATAGTGAAAAAATTAAATAAACTTTCTATAGAATACCTAAAGTTTTTAAGGAATCTGAGGCTGTGACATCACAACTAGTCTGATTTCAGTCGTTTCTACAGAAAGGATACCAAACTTTAAACTTGAATATCTCCTTAACGGAATGAGATTTTGCAATGCTTTCTTCACCATGTTGTTCCTTTCAAAGTTCTCTTTCATCTAAGATGGACATGCTTGACCACTGAACTAATCCTTTAATTATTTCTAACGACAACATGAGTATCAAAATAACTCAGGTCGTAGTTTAAAATTTCTGTGACTTTTCGACCAAGAGCTCTATTAATAGTATAAAATGTCTGAATAATTTCTTTATTATTTTGCTCCTTTTTATTGTCTTCTCTCATATAACTTCAAAGAAACTTTTCCTGTAACAAAATCTACTTGTTAAAATGTATTTATTTTGCATATTGTATTAACAGTAGCATAAGCTCTACAAAATTTGTCAAACCACAGAAAAAAAGATTGCTGACATTCTTTCCAGTCATCAAATCCAATGAACTGTACAGAACTTCATGGGACTATTCTACCACAAGCTTATAGGTTTTATTGAGCTGACTTTTTGTGGCCACCAAATCCTCTGTGGTTGTTTACGCGAGGCTTTGACACTTTGGCTGGCCTTTTCTATGGAGCTTTTTGTGTTGTGATAAGCAAGCGGTGGTGGTGAGAGTTACTGGTACAAAAAGCCATATGCACACATGTGTTAGCATGGAGATATCATGGGCTCCATAGTGAGTAGGTCCATGGATACAGGAAGAGAGATCTCCTTGGAGAGATGACTCCAAATGTCTGCAAATGTTTTATGTTCACCGCTTTGTAATTCCTTAGTAGTATGAAGAATAATAAAAGACCTGGTGCCATGATATTTGAATTTAGAACTTGAAAAAAATAAAAAAAATACTGAAAATGCTAGGTATATTACAAACATAAAGTTTTCAAGGTATTATAAAACTGACTCATTGTAGTATGTTATATTGATTTTTGTGTGCTGATGGTTTTGAAAGTGTGTTGCAAGGCTATGTAGTAATTAATCAAATGGTGCAGTATGTATATCCAATCAAAATTGATCACAGTATACATATAGAATATAAACTGTAAACAAATTTGTTTAATGTCTTTGTTACAGGATGGATCTTTTTGATAGTTAATGAAATTTGGATGTAGCTAAAACAGTGAAAGTCCTTGAAAGTCGTTGGAAATAATAAAAGATTGTGCAGGATTGGCTTTAAGGTATATGGACATGTAGAGATTATATTCATCAGAAAGATATTATATTCACCAACAAGAGCTTTGAATTCTAAACAGACTACGTCTTTAAATTATGTCATATGCACCTACAGTACCTGAGTATATGGCTAATCAAAGTTTGAAGAACATAAAAAAAGTTGTGATGTATGGAAGAGAATTTAGCTCAAAATCTTAAAATTTCTGTCCTAAATTTCAAGCACTTGAAAGCATTTTAATGTTTTCTCCGGCTATGCTGGAGTATGATGAAGATTCAAAATCTCTTTGCCATATTGAAGTATGCTGCTCCCTAAATTCAACTTACGTTGGTGGAGAATTGAAAAACAAAAAGTCAACATAAGGAAAATCATAGGTTTTCTTGTTGTGATGTCACAACACATTTCAATCAAATTTGCATGATTTATTATAATGAGGCCGGAAAATACTGTACAAATACGGTCAATTTGTAACTGATTTGGATGAAACATTTTGCTTTCTTATCGATGAAACGTTTTGCTTTTTTCTTGGTTTATAGCCTATTTTCATGGTTTATAGCTTATTTTTATGATTTATAGCCTATTTTTATGGTTTATAGCCTATTTTCATAGTTTACAGCCTATTTTTATAGTTTATAGCCTATTTTCATGGTTTATAGCCTATTTTTATAGTTTATAGCCTATTTTCATGGTTTATGGCCTATTTTCTTGGTTTATAGCTGATTTTCATGGTTTATGGCCTATTTTCTTGGTTTATAGCTGATTTTCATGGTTGGTTTATAGCCTATTTTTCCATGGTTGGTTTAAAGCCAAATTTCATGGTTTTCAGCCTATTTTCATGGTTTATAGCCTATTTCCATGGTTTATTTATAGCCTATTTTCATGGTTTATAGCCTATTTTTATGGTTAATAGCCTATTTTCCCATGGATGGTTTATAGCCTATTTTCATGGATTATAGCCTATTTTCATGGTTTATGGCCTATTTTCTTGGTCAATAGCCTATTTTCCCATGGTTGGTTTATAGCCTATTTTTCCATGGTTGGTTTATAGCCTATTTTCATGGTTTATAGCCTATTTTCATGGTTTATAGCCTATTTCCATGGTTGGTTTATAGCTGATTTTCATGGTTTATAACCTATTTTCATGGTTTATAGCCTATTTTCATGGTTTATGGCCTATTTTCTTGGTCAATAGTCTATTTTCCCATGGTTGGTTTATAGCCTATTTTTCCATGGTTGGTTTTATAGCCTATTTTCATGGTTTATAGCCTATTTTCATGGTTTATAGCCTATTTCCATGGTTGGTTTATAGCTGATTTTCATGGTTTATAACCTATTTTCATGGTTTATAGCCTATTTTCATGGTTTATAGCCTATTTTCATGGTTTAGAGCTTATTTTCATGGTTAATAGCCTATTTTCCCATGGTTGGTTTATAGCCTATTTTGTATGGTTTTTAGCTTATTTCCATGGTTTATGGCCTATTTTCTTGGTTTATAGCTGATTTTCATGGTTGGTTTATAGCCTATTTTTCCATGGCTGGTTTATAGCCGACTTTCATGGTTTAAAACCCATTTTCATGGTTTATAGCCTATTTCCATGGTTGGTTTATAGCTGATTTTCATGGTTTATAGCCTATTTTCACAGTTTATAGCCTGTTTTCATGGTTAATAGCCTATTTTTATGGTTTATAGTCTAATTCCATGGTTTATAGCTGATTTTCTTCCAATTAAATTTAAGTTTTTGCTCTCTGTCCATGTATCTTTAAATATTTCCAACTCTTTTTAGCTGAACACATCATGTACTATACTTTTTTGGCTTCACAAGTTCTTCCCTTATACAGAAACCTTTCCATACTGGTGATGTTGATCAAAAAATTGTTTTTAAGCATCTCCATTGGATGACCTACACTTCTGAGATTGGCTGTTCAATAGGTATTCAAACATTGCGTGCTTGTAAGCCCTATGTATGGTCTTGTAGTGATTAATTCTGACTTCCTGTTTAGCAGGAGAGGTCATTTCATAGTAGATATTATTTCCAAGATTAATATTAAAGTCAGTCACTTTTAAAGGGGTTTAGGCATAAAAAGAAGTTAAGTATGGTTCTGCGATTTTGTTATCACTTTTAAAATCTTTGGTATACTCGGTTTTGGTTATACTCTATGCTTTGCGACTGGAAATTGTGGAGAGGACAGAGAAGCAGAATATGTAATCAACTGCATAAATGTGAGTACACTAGCCAGTGAGGCCCTTGTCTGTACAAACGGGTATATCTGGACAACACAGAGAGGTGCAGAGAAATCTGACAAAATTCTCTTGGATCTTAACCCCCAATCAACGTCTAGCAGGATTTATCTTTATCACCGTATAATAAACAGTGAATTCATTCGAAGAAAGAAAATCTAAAGAAACAATTTTAGGGACTCAAAAGAAAATCAAACAAGTGGTTGTTAATGTCAAAGAAAATTAAAACAATTGATTGCTGCCATGAAAAGAAAATGATGGCATGTGAATCTTGCCTGAAAAGAACTCAAACAATAAATGCGTAGCCTGAATAAAACTAAAAACAAGACATCAGAATTGAATTTGGAAGACATCAATCAGATGATTCTGAAGTATTCAGAATGCAAGTAGTCAATACAGATCAAAATTGGGGAACATTCTTTTGGGGCGAAACCTGTTGGGCCTAGGTTGTATAGGTTATATGAATTGAACTTTACTGAGTGCTGAAATTCTACTTTAAAGCTGTTTCTGATGGGCTATGTAGTTGTACACATCTTTAGATTTTGAACAATCTCCTAGTAGTAGTCGACAGTTCAGTGCAGATATATGATACAGACTTCACAATGTCTTCTGATCTATTTATCATTCTTTGTAGCAAAGTCTATTATGTGTGGTTTTCCAAAGTTAGTCTGAAGTCCATACCAGCATATACCACTTCGTACCAATCATTTACCTCACACAAATGAGGGACACTTGAATGGGACTTTTGAAGGATGCAGTATAATACTTGTGTTTACAAGATGTTTACTGTGTACAAGTGAAGCAAAAGTTGGATGTGTTTATAAACAAACATTCATGTTAAAATGTGTAAACAAAAAATAGGGAAAACTTAATAAAATTAAAGATAAACGTGCAGAAAATTTGAGATTGTTTTTATAGCAAAAATTAAATTGATGAACAAATATGTACATTTCTGAACTGAAAGAAAGCTCAGCCCTGATATAATTTTGCTTAAAATGGTAGATATGAAAGCATAAGATGTTAAGAACTGGAGTGATGGCATACTTTGTGTGGCACACAGCCTTCATGTATGGTGTGTAGATTACCCTGATGTTGTTGTACTTAAAAATAGACATAAGTTGCACATATAATGCTTAATATGTACCGAGAAACTATATATTATCCTGAACTGAAAACATTGTGCTTTATTTTTTAGAGGTGCACTTTATCGAAAAGTCACTGCGAAATTTTCTGGAGACTAAAATATTTAGCAGCGCTTTTTGACCCAGGTGGAGAGCTACAGAACTTCTCCAACACCAATATTTATACCAAATACCTATCTAAGATTCATAAACAATAACATAATAATAATATTACTCAGGAGGCAAAACAAGTCAAGTAATATTGGATCTTATTGGTCTAAGCTCACTTATGGGCAGTTCCTTTAATATTGTTTTGGTCTGATATGATAAACAAGTGTGAGGTCAATCTTTCTGGAGTAATTTTGTATAGAGGGATTTCATTAGTGACTCAAAACCCATCTGGAACTCATTTTGCTGGGAAAGCGTTGTTGCGTTTCACGCGTCTTCACACAACTCAATCACATTACACGTACAACAAACATACTTCATGCTAACCTACCAATAGCATTTCAGTGAATTTTATTGTTTTTGTTCGCGGCAGCAATTTTACTTCATATTTTCCTAACGTTTTATATATTTACCGGGTATACGAAGAATAACCTTTACGTGAGCGTGATCTTATTGTTCGTTATACGCAGACTAAAAGCCTACATACCTGGCATAAAATGCTCACTGCAAATCCTAAACAGAAGGTTGAAAGATGTTGCATCGTGCAGCAGAAACCCACTTCGAATGTAGATCAGGATCAAATGGAAATCGAGAAAACGTCTTTTTATTCCTCGGCACACGTCTATTAGTGCAACCAACAGGCACAGCACGATTCCGGCATAATTATCTTACAAAAATTATCTTATAAAACAACATGCAAGCGTTTGTAAGTCTAAATAAGTGAACAGCAGATGATCGTTTTCGCCCGACAAAATGGCGATGTAAACAAAGTCATGTGACCTTATGATGTCAGATGAAACACCTTAATTCAAGTGTACAGTGATTGTAGCTGAAGAAGAAAGTGTTCACATCACTTTAAAATGATTCCCTTGACTTGTGAAAGTTCAGAACAACACTGGAATCAAGTTTGAATGGGCCTGGCAGTCCCATCAGACACTAAGGCTGTTGGTTCCTGTGTTCCTTCCTTCCATTTAAGGTGACCTTACCTTATTAAGGTAAATTTGTTAAACAGCATTCAATGGGTACAATATGTAAGGAAGTTGTGGTTTGGTTGTGCATGTTACAACAACTTGTTTGTTCAGAAATTATTTCAATCATTCAAAAGTGTATTTGCATTTATTGAAAATTTATACCGGGAGATATTCATAGTTCAGTTGTGATTTAGTCTGAAATTCATGCCAAGCGTTTTAAAGGCGTTTTCAGCTGAAAATTGAAGGTATCAATTTTGTTAATTCTTTGGAATTTTGAAATAACAAAAGGTCTCATTTCAATACTTATTAAAAAATGAGTTAATTATTCATTCAAAAATTTTTATGGTTATTAGCACCATCATGTGCAAGAAAAGTGTATTTTAATATTCTGGAGACTCCATAATACAACACCCTCACATGTTGAGTGATTAATACTCCTTTAATATTTCTCATGGTTTTTGTTACATATACAAGTTTAAAGTTTTAAGTGGCTCTGGTATTCTGTGGAGTTATATTGCTTAAAGGATTATTTCAGGGGCCAAGCAAGTCTATCTTATATGAAAGAGGACTTGAAAAGAAACAAAATAGTAAAGAAATCATTCAAAAAATCTTATTCCGTTAAGGAGATATCCAAGTTTAAAGTTTGGTATTATTTGTGTAGAAACGATTGAAATCAGACTATTTATGATGTCATAACCTCAGATTCCTCAAAGTCTTTATGTATTCTATCATATTTTGTCCTGTGATTTTGTGGCTTAAAAACCATGGGATATGTTAATAAAGTAGTAAACCTGAATCTAGGAAAGGTATTTATAATATACTACCTGACGAAAGTTCGAGGAAGAATAATTTAAAAGTGAAAAAATTAAATAAACTTTTTTTAAATACATTAACAATTATTAGGAATGTGAGGATGAAGACAGCAACTAAATCGTAGATGGCAACTTCCATCGTAGACTTACTACACCAGTTATTTCTACACAGATAAGATGGAGCTTTAAACTTAAGTATCTCCTAAACAGAATAAGATTTTTGACACTTTCTTCACCATTTTGTTTCTTTTTGAGTCCTCTTTCATATAAGGTGGACATGATTGACCACTGAATTAATCCTTTTTAAGATTTGATCAAACTGCGATCAGTCAGAACTAAAAAAAGTGTTATTTTAAAATAACAAAAACTGATTTGTTGAGAATTTAAAAATCTTTCATGAATGTAGAAATGTGTCCACAGTACCACTTTCTTGAATGTCTTTGAAAATCAAAGAGTAGGGATGGGGGATGGGATGGGAACTTAAATGGGATGAGCTTGACTGCCACCAGGGTGAATGGATAATATCAGGATGGGTGGATATATTGAAAGCAAAATAAACATGGTAATTTCCCACAGGTAAACATGTCTTACAAGTACCCTATGTGGTACCTATTGTACTGTATTTATCCAGGGAGTCTATATATACCAACTCCATGATTTATCAGAGAACTCTGTTGCCATCATCACTACATACAGATTTCATTAATGTTATAAAAACATATCTTAGTTGACAGTAATTCTTCAAGCAAAACATGTTGAAATATTTTTCTATATTAATTGCAATGCCTAAAATGTATAGATTGTGGATGTATAGCCTATATGAATACAAACTTGGATTGTCTTACTTACATGTACATGGTAACCAAAATAAGATAATTTATCGGCAGTAAAGAAGCTTGAAGTTAAAAAAATCTGAAATATTGTTTTTAACATTTTGAATCAGAAATCTCTGACTCTGCCTTTATTATCTAATTTGGCAATTCATTTACATAAAATTACATGAATTGCAAGGTTTCATGCATATGCTTGAGATACTATTTGCAATTAATAAGTTAACTGTAAAGGCACATTAAGGCACTGTACTGGCACATTTGACTCTGACTGTCGCGGTGCCGTTAAACATCAACAAACTAAAACATAACTGTAAAGGTCTGACAGAAAAACATGCGCTTGAGTGAATAGAGATCCCAGATGATATTATTCTTAGAGCTCATCTTTAGTTATTTATATTGTTAGTTTGCATGGAAAAGGAGTTTGTTGATTTTTTTTTTTGCACATTGTTGTTTTATGTGTTTAATTGTGTTCATCTTTAGTATTTGTATTATTGTTAGTTTTCATGGAAAAGGAGTTTGTTGACATATTGGCTTTTGGCATTATGTTGCTTTATGTAATTAATTGTGTTCATTTTAGTATTGATATTATTCTTAGTTTTCATGGAAAAGGAGTTTGTTGACATATTGGTTTTTGGCATATTGTTGCTTTATGTAATTAATTGTGTTCATTTTAGTATTGATATTATTGTTAGTTTTCATGGAAAAGGAGTTTGTTGACATATTGGTTTTTGGCATATTGTTGCTTTATGTATTTACTTGTGTTCATCTTTAGTATTTGTATTATTGATGGCTTCATTGCAAGAAGTGTTTGTTGTTGTGATTTGTGTTTGTGGATGGTTATTGCTGTTTATATTTCTAATGGTAGTATTGACAGTTGTTCAATGTTTGCACTAATGAATACACATTCTATTAGAAATAAAACTGAAGTAGTACAAGATATTGTCACTGAAACAGAAGTTGATGTGTTGGCTTTAATGAGACGTGGTTTGAGACAGTCAGGATGATGACTTGAGCCGAATTTGCGCAACTGAGCTTTTCACAAGCCCATACTGCTTTCTTTTCTTATGAGATACACATACTGAAATAATTGTGAGACTTTTGAACTATAACCTGGTGGATCTTGAGTCATTGAAAATGTACTAGCTGGTTTTCAAAATTAACTAGCTGTGGCTAATGTGCTTATGTAAATCTTGAACACTGGGATGTGGAAGGCAACCCTTGACAATTCCTGTCACCATGGTCTCCATGGCGATAAAAACTTCAATCTTAACGACCAAACAATTGAAACATGATGATTTTATCGGCAGATAAATAACGCTTTATGTCTCAGTCGAAATAAAGTTTGTTTGAGTAAGAAATATTCTGAAAATATTTTGGAAGCATTAAAAATATCTGTTTTCTTTACTACCCAAAATAAGTGGCAATCCTAATTCAGAATTTTTGCACCATAAATTTGTCCCCACAACTTCCACAAGTTCCATGGTGCTGATACAATATCTATGATATCATAATCATCACTGATCAACAGTATACACTTACGGACGTATGTAGTCCCATTAGCGCATATGCGTAATACATGCAGAGAGGTGCCTGAAAAAAAAAATATCCATCAGTCAACTTTTGATAATTGTTTTGTGCTTTTTGAAATTAAAAAGAGGGGAAGTCATTCAAAATTAAAATTTTAAACTGTTTTTGTACTGGCGAGTAACTGCACAATTTTGGCAATCAAATTTTTGGAAGTGAGTGAAAATGGTCCCCAATTTTTTCTGAGTTGGCAACCAAAAGCAAACGCAATTGTCAAGGGAGGGTGTGGGGGATTTCTTCATTATACATTGAAACACTAAAAATTTAGAAAGTTATTTGTTTCATTGGCTCGACTATTTGAAGAATAGTAGAGCTATTCTACTACCCCCAATGTCTGTGTCAGTGTCTGGTAATTTTTTTGTTAAATTTGGTTAAAGTTTTGGTTAAAGTTTTCATAACTTAACTTATGAATGATGTACATTCATGTGACTTGGCATAGGGGTAGAGGACATGGATACTGTTTAAATGAGCATGAATGAGGGGTTGTGTGCATACTTATTAGCTTATTTGCATAACAATTAAAATATTTGTCAGGGGAAAGTTTTTGGTTAAAGGTTTTTCATAACTTAATTTATGAATGGTGTACATTCTGTAATTTGGCATAGGGGTACTGTTCAAGTGAGCATGATTAGGGGTTGTGTGTGTGCATACTGATTAGCTTATTTGCATAACAATGAAAATATTTGTATCTATGATATTTCTTAAAGTGGATCTGGGGATTTTGTGTGCACAAATCATCATATATGTGAAGAGCATTAATTGTCTACACTTAATGTTGATTTATAAATTTTTTTAGGTTATTTGTACATTCTGTTTAAATTGGCATAACTGAAGGAATGATGTACTTCAAGTGACTTGGCACAGGGTAGAGGACATTACTATTTAAATAAGGGGGGTTGTTGTGTGCATGCTAATTAGCTTATTTGCATAACAATGAAAATATGTGTACCTATGATATCTCTTAAATTAAAGTGGGAGTAAGGATTGTTTGCACAAATGATCATGTATGTGAAGACCATTGTCCACACTTAATGGTGATGTGTAATGTGCATATTAATTAGGTTATTTGCATAACAATAGACTTTGGCATAAAATATTTAACCTTAGAGAATAACTTGGTACTTGTTACAGGGGTAGAGGACATGGGTACTGTTCAAATGAGCATGATTTGTGGTTGTGTGGTTGTGTGTGCATACTAATTAGCTTATTTGTATAACAATGAAAATATTTGTATCTATGATATTAAATTAAAGTGGGAGTGGGGATTTTGTTTGCACAAATGATCATATATGTGAAGACTATTGTCTACTCTAATGTTGATGTGTAATGTGCATATTAAGTAGGTTATTTGCATAACAATAGACTTTTGCATAGAATATTTAAACTTAGCTTGGTACTTGTTACAGGGGTAGAGGACATGGGCACTGTTCAAATAAGCATAATTTGGGGTTGTGTGTACATACTAATTAGCTTATATGCATAACAATAAATTTTTGTACCTGACAATATTTTGTTTGCACAAATAATCTATAATATCTATTAAATTAAATTTGCATAAAAATAGACTTTCACATACAATATTTAACCTTAGCTTGGTACTTGTATAGAGGACATGGGTACTGGGCATTTTGTTTGTGTGCATACAAATGATCATGATATTTATTAAATTAAAGTGGGAGTAGGGATTTTGTTTTACATGATCATTGTCTTGTCTTTACTCAATTGTGAGGTGTAGTGTGCATATTAAGTAGGTTATTTGCATAACATTAGACTTGCATACAAAATATTTAACCTGAGATAATAACATGCTATTTGGTTCAGTGGTAGAGGACTTGGGTACTGTTCAGTTGAGCATGATTAGAGGATTGTGTGTGCATAGTAATTAGCCTATTTGCATAGCAATGAAAATATTTGTATATGTGGTATCTCTTGAATTAAAGTGGAATGATGATTTTGCATAAACAAATAATCATACAGTATATGTGAAGAGAATATGTACATTTGCTGCAATATGTTTGACCTGATATCAAAAATATATTTGGCTAATGACTTAATAACTTCACATTTCTAGTTTTGTTATGATATTGACATTCCTGACATGAATAGCAATCAAAATGTTTGTTTGCTATGAATAAAGGAGCAATTAAAAGTTTCCTCGTTTCTAAAGAATGATAAATTAGCGGTTTGGGAAATATAAACAATAAGCAGAATGTGGGGTAGAAGGTGACATGATGATAAAGTAGCTGAAGGAATTAGGATGAGGTCATGTGGGACAGGATGGAATTGTAGGTAGGGCAGGGTGCAGTGGGATGTTGGTCAGGATGTGTTGGCATGTTAGACAGGGTGGATTGGCATGTAGAACAGGGTGGGTTGGCATGTAGAACAGGGTGGGTTGGCATGTAGAACAGGGTGGGTTGGCATGTGGAACAGGATGGGTTGGCATGTGGAACAGGGTGGGTTGGATGTGGAACAGGGTGGCTTGGCATGTGGAACAGGGTGGGTCGACATGTGGAACAGGGCGGAATGACGTGGTGGGATGTCATCTGGATTTCAGTTGTGATGTCATGTGGGTTATGCAAGTGGTGGAATGATATACAGTATCTGGTTTTTAGGTGCGATTGCATGGAGTATAGATGTGGGATGACATTTGGGACAGGTTGGGATGGAATTTGGGACAGTCTGGAATATGCATTATAAGCGGTGAGAGGGATTTGTATTGTTTCCAATGTCTAGTTTGCCATATGTTCAGCAATATTGTTTCTCATATTTTTGCTTTAATGTTGTTGTACATTTTCATGCTGCTTGACTTTGCTTGACACACATACAGTAGTTTCTTAAACTGGAAGTTGTATACAGGTACAGATTGGAAAGGGGGAGGGTACAGGTTGGAAAGGGGGTTAAATGGCATTCTTTCATTGACATTGGCAAGTCAGGGCTCTCCTTTCTTTGTTAATCAATTGATAGAACTAAAAGAGGTGTTGTACTTATAAAGACTGCTAAGTTTTACATGTTTTCTGAGTTACTTGAGCCTTTTTTGTCTTAAATTATCTAGGAAAACTCAAAAGATATTTTGAAGCTTGTAGTGCAAATGAAAATGTAAGTGCATCTTTCAAGGCTCAAGTAATTTGAAATCATCTGCCCCTGCTACCTTCCCTCTGTAAGCCCATTCTTTATACTAGCTTTGAATAGTCAAGCATACTGTCCTTCCGACAGGTCTAGTTTTAAAGATTTGTTTCAGAAGTAGGGTGGTACTATATGTTAAATTTCTAATTTAAAATGAAAGAATCACGGAAATAATTGCTCACTCCTCAATGGTAAAATATTATGTTGGAAATTGAAATTTATTCTGACATTGATATTACTGAGTCATGTAGCAGGAACTTGAGACATTACGCCATCATTAGCTGCTTGCTTTACCCAAGTGTTATCCAGAATAAAATCGATGGAAAAAAAGAAGAAAAAAAAAACAAACAATTTTTAGTATCACAGTAGGCTAATCCTACAATAGCTACCACAAAATCACTGTGTGGGTAATTGTTGTATAACAGTAATTTCTTTAATTGTTTTTAACAGGATTGTTTATTTTTTGCATGGTTTTTGATATTTTTGAAACAATTAAAGTGATGCTGCCTCTGCCTTTACATGTATGAATACTGTATTTCAAAAAGACAATTGAACCAATATTGAAATCTGCTTTTTATAACATTTCTTACCTAGCAAATTCTACATCCTGGCAAATTCATTGGTACACACTGAAAACAAGTCATTGTGACTTGCGTGTGCTTTCCCTGGCAATTGCCTAAAAGTAGAATACCTTCAATTTTGTAAGGCTTCTAAACATTCTGTTATCTCAGTGGATTCTATGAATATGATTAAGATCTGCTGGTACCAACATCTTGAGCTTAATTAGAAGAAAATCAGCTGTAAATCAGGAGATTAGCACAAAGCTTCATTAAAATTATTAAAATTGACCCAGCGCATTTTGAATTTTCAGGCTTTATCATAATAACTTATGCAAATTTTGTTAAAGGATTAGTTCAGTGGTCAAGCATGTCCATCTTATATGGAAGAGGACTTTAAAAGAAACAAAATGGTGAAGAAAGCATTCAAAATGCCTATTCTGTTAAGGAGATGTTCAAGTTTAAAGCTGTCTTATCTGTGTAGTAATGACTGCTGTAGTAAGTCTACTATGGAAAGTTGGCATCTTCATTCTCACATTCTTAACAATTGTTAATGTATTTTAAAGAAAGTTTATTTAATTTTTTCACTTTAAATTATTTTTCCTTGATCTTTCTTCACATAGTATATTATAAATTCCCTGCCTAGATTCAGTTTTACTACTATTCTGACATATCCCATGCTTTTTAAGTCACAAAATCGCAGGGCAAAATATGATAGAATATATAAAGACTTTGAGGAATCTGAGATTATTTTTGACAACACAACTAGTCTCATTTCAGTCTTTTCTACACAAATGATACCACGCTTAAAAATTTTGATATCTCCTTAACGGAATAAGATTTTTAAATGCTTTCTTCACTATTTTGTTTCTTTTGGAGTTCTCTTTCATATAAGAAAGACGTGCTTGACCTCTGAACTAATCCATTAAAATTTTGTGACCTAAAAACAAGAAATTTAAAGAATTACATTAAAGATTTTCTTTTTTTCCCATACATCACAACTTTTGCATATATTACAAATTCTTAAAACTTGTTTTATTTGTCATAACTACAGGAGTACTTTTGCCATTATTTTAAAACTTATCTGTTCAGAGTTCATTGTTCATTCCTAAGATCAAAAATGATGCACTTTCTTTCTCACAACTACATATTAATAGTATATCATCAAGTCCAATTATGATGCAAGTAAGAATATCATTCTTTGCCGATAAATGGGAAAAATGATGAATTGTAAAGTGTATGATGAACATCCTCAGGAGATGAGAAGTTTTCTGGGCTGAAGAGTCTTCCTGGTTCTCAGACAATGTTCAAGTAACTGGAGAGGTGAGAGGCCCCCCACCTCACAGAGATTTCACAAATACAGAAAAGAATGATGATAGGCTGTTTTAGTGTGTGATCTTTTAAAGTACATCTTATTGCAGAGAGGTGGTTTTTGACGTACTTAAGCTGCAATGAAATGATAGAGTGTTCGTCCGAAATAAGAGAAGAATAGGTAGCTCAGTTGGCAGAGCGCACGAGTAAGATGCTGGAGGTCTCAGGTTGAAGCCTCGGTCAGGTCTAACTCGATTTGTCCACAGCTATGCAGACAGATACGACAAATATCGAAGCGGAAGCATTTGGTCTGCAGCTCTTACTCCTCATGCAGCTGTTGGGAGAAGTGACAATTGTTGCATGGTGCACACCGTCCTTCAGAGGGGACGGGACGTTAAGCTGTCGGTCCCAACAGCAGGACAGTCAATCCCTGCCTGGTTATCTGAACACTATTCCAGAAGAGAAGCTTGAAAACGTGGTGTTCATTCACTTCCTGTCCTGGCCCAGTCAAGTTAAAGTTTATGTGTGCCGATTTGTTGGCAGCCGGATAACTGACTGGAGGTGCTGTGGTCTTAATGGAATGGCGCGGTATAAAAGCCTATAAACAAACAAAACAATGAAATAATGATCAGATTATTGAAATCTTAAAGAGTGTTTATATCTTTTGAAATTTAAGTGACATGTTTTCTGTATGTTTGTTCTATTCACAGTTTAAATTTGTTATTAGTTATGCCTTTAACTCAGGGATACGCTTAAAGGACATTTTCAAAGGCCATTAGTTATTCCAATTTCCTAAAGTAAGCCTAACGACAAGGTACAGCAGTCTACATTTAAACGTCAAGAAGCCTTTAGATATAATGTATATATATATATATATATATATATATATATATATATATATATATATATATATATATATATATATATATATATATATATATATATATATATATATATATATATATATATATATATATATATATATATATATATATATATATATATATATATATATATATATATATATATATATATTATATATATATATATATATATTTATATATACAGAGATCGCGTTAACGACAAATTTGTCGTATATTACGCCATGGCTGAAATTTCTTACGACACAGGTTGTACCTGCGTCGTAAGATTTAGATATAGCATGTGGAATTTTACGCCAGAGTTTTTCATTAACAAAACTAAAATCATGAACATCTTAACTCTCTGATGCGATTCAAAGTTTTATTTCGCACAAAAATGATTTTGAATTACTCATAAATAAAAGAAAAGTAACACAACTACGAGACTAACGGCCGAATGATTCAACATGCCTATAGTGCTGCCATAAACACATATAGGCTAGTACATAGGCCCTATGCATGATGAACGTACACTGTACAGTGTATGTGAAAGTTTTGATGTTTTGAATGCAGGCTGTCAATTGTCAACGATATGATTAGCTAGGATTTAACTTTCCTCCTGTATTGTGTTTATGGTGTATCTGTGAAGTGATCAGTCTGCAAGTCAAGTTACTATACTGTAAAGAAGTAGGCGTGTTCAAGATCTAAATAGTATATTATTGTTGACAATTGGTAAAAGTTCACTAAAACCTCATGAAAGTTTGGATACGATAAACAAAAGTATTTTCTAGTTTATTTTGGGATTGTTAACTCAAATTTCACGACTCAACAATCAAGATTATATAAGAATTGGGTATGAACTTTTTCGTAATATTTTTTATGATAATAATAGTCCAATTTTGTAATGTTTTTGGTATTTTAAGCCCAATTTTCATTCACTTTAGCGAGGCAGGCCTACACAAGTGTGTTGTGTTAACAATTACTTGCGTGCTTCGCTAGCGGGCAATGCCCTGTACATTACGCAATGCCCTGTACATACGACGGCAAATTTACAAAATATACCAAACTTCAAGGGCTTGTCGTATGCAAATACGCCAGGCAAAAAATTCTAATGCAACCTCTGTATATATATATATATATATATATATATATATATATATATATATATATATATATATATATATATATATATATATATATATATATATATATATATATATATATATATATATATATATATATATATATATATATATATATATATATATACACACATATATATATGATAATGATACAACCTTCAACGTTTCTCTTGTATGTTTCTCTCATGTTTAATATTATCGGAATATGTACTTCTTCCCATGCTAATCTCAGGACAAGATAATCAGATTTTGGAAGAACCCTCATGAACATTTTCTAATGAATGTTATGGTTCTTCATAACATCATCCTCGGTGTGCATGAACCTGACCTGGTTATCGGGTTTGGAAGAAATGTGAGTTTGTGCATGTAAGTAAATCATATCTTTGAAGGGCTACGAAAACACAAGCTTGTTAAGATCATGGGTTTGAATGAAAATGAGTACATAAATCAAAATAACAAGTTATTAAGATTCTGTTCCAAATTCTGGGGTAAAGTTCAACTTTAAATGTTATTGATTGGTTTAAAGACTGGCAACCTGGGGTTGGGGGAAGAACACGGGGGGCTCTTCATACTAAAAGCGGTAGGGGTGTGCAGCCAACCAACTGAAAAACATACCCAGAGTATCATAGGTTTTTTGGTATTAATCTGTAGTATGAAATTATACAATTTTGATACTTGCAGTATAAAAGAAGTCAATTTTAATACTGAGTATTCAACGAAAATATTGTAAAAATGGACCAGTAGTACAAAATTAACACAATAAAACCTCATTTTGGGACTGCCTTACGAAAATGATAAAAAAGACAATTTTGTGAAACTTATAAGTACAATTTTTTTGTTTTTTTGTTTATATTGTAAAAAGACACCTGCACTACAAAAATGGTGCAAAGAAGGCACCTCCTCGGGCGGCACATATACCTTACATATGAAAGTGCTCTCCCCCTCCTCCCCTCCTACCCCCTTCCCGGGCTGACAAGTTAATTTCAGATGTGTTTGCATTAGGACAATGTGTACTACATGTATATGTTTGAATGTGAATGAGTTTAAGTTTATGAGTTACATTAGTCACTGTCATTTATTGTTGGTTTTTTCATGTTTGATATTTGAGGGTTCATTCAGTTCCCATCCTCACAAAAAGTTGCTTCTTCTCTTCTGTGCGTATTCCGCCCACTCGGAGCTGAAACATGCTGTTTATCAATGGTGACTACAGCTTCGTCGGACAAAAAACGTTATCAAATCATAAAAATTGGGAATATAAAGGTTTGAAAATACTATCCATAAACATGGTAAGAAAAAATTCGGGCAAAAAATAATGAAATTAGAGGGATTTATAACAGCCAAAAATCAGGGAAAAAAACGGGTGTCGAAAATGTGGTCAAAAACCTTTTTGATTTTGGGCCCAAAAGTTCTTTACATATATAATGAAACATTTTTTTATGTCCTGAAATCTGTAGAAATATTGAATGAATTTTGACAAAGCGGATCAGTAGTTAGATGAATAATCACCCATTTTGCCGAGTATCAAAATCCGTTTTGAAAGACATCGTATGATACAACATGATTGGTCAGTTGCGATCACATGATATTGTCTACATTGGTATCATGCACTCGTATTGGAGTACTGTAGGCCTATCATAAAGATGTGCACAAAATGGTATGAGATATATGACAATAAGATCACATTTTATTTACTTCGAACATGAAGTAATCGCAGCTAACTGGTCATAAACCACTGATCCTCAACGACCTATAAACCCAAATCATTGTGTGATAAATGCCCATTTAATAGAAATTGTTTGCTAAAAACCAGTAACTATTGCACAAAGATCTCATATATGGAAATTGTTAAATTCCCTGAAATGAAATATGGCAAAGAATTAAGGCCTCTGCTATATGTTCAAAAATGATAAACCTCCTAGTACTCAGTACTGCAACTTCAGTCTACATTCCTATTGTTTATGTACACATTCAATTTCCAAACGGATACCTAACAGGAAAAACTAACAAGAGAAATACACTGTGTTTATTAGAAATCTATTTCTGACAGATTAAGAAATCTTAAATCACAGGGCGTCACTGACGTCCGCCAGCTTTCTCTTTCCCGCAACAATGTCACCACCCAGACCAGCACATACTCCCTCACATTCAACTCCCCCACCTTCCCCACCTCCATCCACAATAGTTAGCTCCACATCCCCATCTCCCCTTACATACCAACCCCTTTGATGCCACAACTGCCAGAGGGTCAGTTACAGCAAAAACAATCGGCACTCCCAACCCAGCTGTGCTGCTTGTGGCTCCCCCTCCCATGATCACACAAGCTGCAAAAATGAACCCAAGTGCATAAACTGCTTTGGAAATCACCCTGAAATCACCCTGCCTCCTCCAGCTCCTGCCCCAAGTGGCTCAGGGAGAAGGAGGTCTCCAAGATAAAAACACTTCAAAACATCTCATACCCTGAAGCCAGAAAAATCCTAGACTCTGAATACCCAAACCAGCTCAACTCCAACACCAAACCGCTTATCGCTTCTCTTGTTCGTGACACCTTTTCCCCCACAATCCCGATCAAATCCACCATCAACAACCTTTCGGGGACGACAACGTCATCAAGTCATCACCCTCCCCAATGAAACTACCACCAACACCACCCTCCCCACCTCTCCCTGCACCCATACCCTTTCCAGGCCACACTGCCATAGTCTGGATCGATCAGCTTTCTATTCGAGGATGGGCCACTTTTACTCCCCCGCCCCCCTTTACCTCCTCCTCATCCACCAACACCTCAGGCTCCTCACACCAACGTGCTGCTTCCCTACCTCACCCTGGGGAATACCACATCACCAACAAGCATCGCCCTGAGGATCTCACTCCCATCAGTTCACCTCAACTCAACAAATGTCAAAAGGCAACCCCCAGAACACCTACTGACCCCTCCGTCAACCCAACCGCTTCAACCCTCCTCAATCTTACCTTCTACCCCTCACCATTCAAGCCAAAAAACCCAGCCCAACGCTAACAGAACCCCCACTACCAACCAACAAAAACCAAAACCTCCCAAGTCGTCTCACAACTTTGAGGGGGACCCGCAATCAAACTTTCTTCTACTATAACCCTCCCTTTCATAGATTACAACCCTTTCCAAGACATATGAAGTCGAACAGCCCCACCAGACTCAAGCCTTCCCAAGGGCCTCTCCCTTCAAACTACTCTTAAATGGCAGACATACATTGGAATTGTTGTGATCTCTCCACCAACTATGAAGAACTTGAACTCCTGATCTCCACATTCAAATCCAGCATTATCTTCCTTCAAGAAACCTTTCTATCCTCTCCCGACTCCGCCCCCATTTTGGGGTATACAGGATCCCATTTCATCTCCCAAAACGCCAGAAGAGCCTCTGGCGGCTCTTCCATTTACGTCAGAAATGATATCCCTTCAAGCCCCATTCCCATCCACCCATACCACCCCCATCACCAGTCTCCACAAAAGGCCAATGAGCTCCCCATTAATCTGAGGTGCACCAGGACAGGCTCTCGTTCGTTCTTGGTATCCTCACCGATCCGCAGAACCCTTGCTTCCATTCCATTCACTCCCCCTCCTTCACCAACCTCAACAAATGCATCCCCCCACCTTTCAGGTTTCGGATGCACTCTCACTTCCATAAAGCCAACATCAACATTTTCTCGATTGCCAAGAACACTATCCCTCCCACGCCCACCTGGGTTATCAATTCCCCCAAGGTTTCCTTGGCCTTTCCTCCTTCACGTAAGCTCTCCACAACCCAGCCTGTTTTAGCTCCAAATACTGCCAACTCGGTAGAAATTTTCACAACTTATCTTTCCTCTTCACCAATGGCTCCACACGAAGGCTTCTCTGCAGCTGCCACTGCCTGTCCTGGCCTTACCTTCTCCTCAAGGTTGCCTGATGGAACCTCAATCTACTCTGCTGAAGCAAAGGTCATCCATCTTGACCTTAAACTTTGTTGAAGTCTCCTTCCGCCCCGCTTCATCATCTTCTCCGACACTAAATCCGTCCTCACTGGCATCCTCAACATAATCTGGTCCAATCCACTCATCCTACAAACCCTCAATAAACTTCAATCTCTTTCCTCCTTAGGGAAAAAAGAATGATCTTTTTCAGGATCCCCAGCCACCCCGGCATTCCCAGCAACGAGAGAGCCGACAGAGCCTCCAACAATGCTCTGTCGAATCACATCTCTCCTTCTTCTATCCCACACCCAGACCTCTGTTTTTTTCACTTCCAGCTACCTCAGTAAGACCTGGCAAGACTCCTGGAATCTCGAGACCAGTAGCAAACTTCACACCATCAAACCCAAAGTCAGGACCAATGTCCCCTTGCACAGTCGCAACTGCAGGGAGAACGTTGTTATCACTCACATTCACCTCGGCCATACCTCTCTCACTCACTCTCACCTACTTTTTTAAAAGAAAGTCTATTGAATTTTTACTATTTAAATTATTTTTCCTCAAACTTTCTTAAGGTGATATATTAAAAATACCCTTCCTAGATTAAGTTTTACTTCTTTTCTGACATATCCCAGAATACCAGAATTACAGACTAAGTGTACTTTTTACAGATGAGTCTCAAAATTGGGGGGAGGGGGAAGTTGTGCCACCCCCTTCCCCCGGTATTTACTCCCTTGGCAACAGTATTATACAAGAGGTCTGCATTGGATCAAATCTTAGTACGAGGGTAATGAAGTTACAAAGGTTGCCAAAATGATATAACTTCATGGTACATTGCTAAACTTCTGCCACATTGAGGCTGTGGTGCTATGATTTAAGCTCCTTCCATGGGGGAGACTCGCTTAGTCCCATGGGTAAACAGACCACCCCTAGCTTGATTTAAAAAGGGGAAGGGTGCTAGACTTGTTGAGGGGCACATTAAAGCATGCACGCTTGCGAAGTGCTGCATCTTTTCGGTGTGGAGTCCAGAGGCCCCCTTAAGGCTCAATCCACTGGTGAAGAAGCTCTGGGATTTTAGCTATAACATACCTTAGAATGAAACTATTCTGATTAATAAGGACCAGTCATTAGCCAAACAGGACAATTGCTTACTCTGCTATCATTCTGTGCTCTGTATCCATATAAGGTATTTCATTTATGAGGCTAATTAAGATTATGATATAAAAAAGAAGAAAAAAAATCTCTAAAAAAACAAAAAACAATGGTTTTCATGAGGGTCTGGGCAGACTCACAGGGTGCAGGATAACTCCTTTGGGGCAGGGCGGGCCACCCCTGTGAAACAGGAAAGCTATGGGTATGCTACTCCCTAGCATGAAAGCATGGGGAGGTGCTACATTAATAAAGAAGAAGTTAATGATTGTTGTGGATAAGAGCAAATTTGCAGGCCGGGGGCCCTGAGAAATGTCACTGTGGATATGTGGCTCTAAACATCACTTTCCCTCAAGAGCCCAAAGTATGTAGTTGTGTCACTGTTGAGTACACACTTTTAATTCCTATGTTAGTCTTCTACAATATCATCAGATGGTTACATCATGGGTTTTTTTCTTCATCATTATCTTTACAGATAATTTGAGCACTGCTGGTTGCCCCATGCAGCCGTCATCAGTACATCTCACATCTGAACTGACAGAAGACAGAGGCAGGAAGGTATGTAATCGTCATTATCTCAAATAATTTGTTTTTATGGGTACCCTAGCTGTACCTGAAATGGAGTCCAGAGTGGTTATTGGAAAGAAGAGAGTCAAGTTGGAGATTTGGAAGTGCCAAGTTAGTCTTTATCATGTACTATTTAAGAATAGAAAGGCACTAAATGAAGTTGATTTTGCTACAAGTTTGTCCATCTGTCATCAAAACCAAGAACATAGCAAGGGGGTGGGGAGATTGCAGAGTAACTGCCTGAAAATAGCAGATTGGATGACCTGATTTTAATACCATCTGTTTTTCAAAGGTGCATGGTAGCAGAGTGTATCAAAAAGCAACTTTAGTCTTTGTGTTATTTGGCCTAGATTTTGTGTGGTTTTTTTGTGCCCTATTTGGTCAAAGGGACACGAACCTGTTGTGTTCCAACATGGGAACTTCACCTTGCCAGCACCCATAATTTTGTTCAGGAAAGTCAACTATTGATGACCGAAACCAAGTCAAACAATATAAAAATATATATTAAATTGTAGTGTGGATTTCACTTTATCTGTTGGTTTCCATGTCATATCTAATTTGTGTGTTGTGTGATGGATCTAGTATAAGAGACTTCTTGTCTCATTCTTACATTGGGTGATCGATACTACAGTTGTATATTCAAATAGGCATACTTATTATGGTTGGATTCTATTCTACAGAATTGCAATGTCCGTTACCACAGTAACTGTGTACTCTTTACTTTAAACAAGATATTCAGAACTACCTTAGTCCCCCTTTTTTTCACTTCAGAACCATTTTGCATGAACCTTCTGCCCTCTATATAGATTTTTCTGTAACTTCTTGGTAGCTGCAATGTGCAAGAAAGAAAGTTCAGCATACAGAGAGTGGAAGGTTTTCTTATCAGGAGTCGAATGAAGAAAATGGTGCTTGAGGGTTGATTGCCCCTCTATGGACAAATAACCATCAACTTGCCTCTACATGCATACAGGGGGTAGTTTGTGATAGTTGACATGGATGGACAAATTAGTTGTCTGGCTGCCTGGGACAACCTAGTTTAAATTACCACGGTTTTCTTCTTAAGCAGCCATTAATGCAGATGTCATTGCCCAGTAGAAAAATGATAATTTGTCAAGCCCTGAATCTTATAAGTCTTGGCAAAAGCCATTACAAAAGCATCAATATTGCTTTTAATTATCCAGACTCAAGTATTTTGTTGAAATTTTATTATCCCCCTTGCATTGTAAAGCCTTGCTTTTATCAACTGTTCTTATGTTTGGAGTAATTGTCATGTATGCTATGAGACTAGCCATGTTAATGTGCCTTTTTGATGTTTACACTGCACTAGAGCAGTGCTTCATGACTGAAATGATAAGAATGAAGCTGTATCAGGAGAACAATATTTACTACCACCTTGGGTTTGAACTGTGCATTGTTAATGGCTATTTACATTATGAAATGCACACACATCAATTTCAAAAATGGGCTATTTTAGCATTTAGCTAGTACTTTGGCATGCAGTCAAGATCTGGATATATTCCGCAGTCTTTTTGGCTAGACTTGACTGTTGGTTACGGCATGGGTATATAAGTTCTATGGAGCTTGGTTTTAAAGGTCAATTATGCTAATAGCGGATTGTACCATTCAGGAATAGGGACATTGCTGGATTTTTTGTGTCTAGGAGAAAGTTATTGTGGTTATTTAGTAATATAAAATATCGCAGAAAGCAAAATAATCTAAATGCAAGAAACATTGTATCTGGTCATCATAAACCAATTGAAATAGTTGAATTGAACATGGTATTTCATTGTGGAGGCTATACTTCACATGCCAGATATCTTTTTAAAGGAATATTCCCATGGATTTTTATTTCTTCGTATATGATAGAGAAAATTTGTAGAATCAAAGTGGTGAAAATAACTATGTCAATATCTTATTCCATTTAGAAGTTATAATAATTTTAAGGAGTTGAAAAATGTTCTGGAAAACACCTCGTACAGTATACAGTATGTCCTTCAACTTGGTCATGTCATCAAGGCAATTCCAGCACAGTTCGTATGTATTTCTTATAAATTTAATCACACTTTTTTACATTATCAAACAGCATTTTTGGTTCATTATAGAGCTATGGTGAAATATATAATTTACAAGAAAACATTTTTTTTCCCCCTTGGTATACATCACATTTACAATGAGAAAAAAATGCAAATCATTTTTAAGGAAATACCAAAGACGTTTTGTTGAAATTGTCTCTATGACATCACAGATGTTGCCAATCAGTCACTTTTGTCCAAATTCAAAAATACTTTAAAATTTTGTAACTTCTAAACTTTGTAACTTCTAAATGGAATAAGATATTGACATAGTTTTTTCACCACTTTGTTTTTAAAAAATTGTCTCCTATTATATAAAAAAAAATGAAAATTCATGGGAATATTCCTCTAAGGTAGGTACTGCAGAGATTACAAATACAATACGATCCATTTCAATGTTTCTGAATAGCCAAAATGTTTATACAATCACTGACAAGCAAAGTAATTATTGCCACGGAAGTGACGTTACTTGTATGATCAGATTTGTTAGCTGATGGTCAAGCAATTTTCTTAAGACAAGATTCCCTGTTTAACTGTAATAAACAAATACACCTTCGGGTTACATGTCCTAATGCAAAAATGATTGAAAATGCAGTGAGTTGTGTTTCCTACATAGTAGCTCTTCCAAAATATTTATGATGAAGAGTACAAAGTGCAATGGAACACGATTATGTAATTTTGTCTGATCATTGTTGTTTCATTTATTTATTGATTGTTGTTTCTTGAGGTTTGAGATCATTTTTCTTTTCAGTTTAACTGCCAACAGTTCATCTTCTTATAATCTTATTTCACAATCCCCATTGTAGTGCTAGTTTTCTGTCTCACTCCTTGTGCAACTCAGTCGTTAATTTGGTTGGATTTTTCCCTCTTTCGTGCAAGAGTGACCCGAGACATGAAGGTGCCTCTATAGCATGCATGCTTCTTAACCCACAATCTGTCTTGAAGTTGATGTTAAGACATGTCCTTGGAGCAGTCCTGAAGCAGTAGTGTTCATGCTTTGTGATGACAATCCTTACCAGGAGAACTCACAATAGCCACTTCCAAGAAATGATCTTGTGCTTTATAGGCTCTTAAAGGATTAGTTCAGTGGTCAAGCAAGTTCATCTTATTTGAAAGCAGACTAAACAAACAAAATGGTGAAACAACTTTAATATCTTAGTCTGTTTAGAAGATATCTGTCTTGCCAGTGCACCACAACTGGTCATTAAAGGCCGTGGACATTGACTTGGTTGTCGATGTAATGTCTGTCCGTACGTTGTACCTGTGTTCTCGTCCGGTCGTATTAAGCGTTTCGTGATAGCATTGTTACTATCATAACTGAAAACGCAGGTGATGACCCCGTCATTGTAATTGTGTGTTCACTCATCGTCGTCGATATCTGTCTCATTTGTGTAATGACTGATGGGTTTAGTCTACTGAAGAAAGTTAGCATCATCATCCTCTCTATCTTATCAATTGAATTTTTATTTGTTAATTTATTCAGCTTTTTATTAATTCTAAATTTTTAATTATCATTACACTAGATTTTCATTTACCGCTTTACAGATATATTGAGTGGTTTTCAGTCAAAAAATCTCAAAAAAGATAATAGAATACATCAAGATTGTCAGGATGTGACATCTATTTTCAGTATTTTCTACACAAGTGAGACTAAGAGAGACTTAAATGAACTTTAAACTTGAATATCTAAAGATCTTTTAATGTTTTCTTTACTAGTATGTTTGTGATGAGTGAACACACTTTACAATGACGGGTCGTCGCCTGCGAATCGGTTATGATAGTAACAATGCTATCATGAAACGCTTAATACGACGCGGACGAGAATACAGGTATGACGTATGGACATACATAACATCGACAACCAAGTCAATGTCCACGGCCTTTGATAACCAGTTGTGGTGCACTGGCGTGTCTACCCAACCCAGGCTTGAACCTAGAGCCTCTTGGTCTGTAGACAGCTATGATAACCGCTACACCACAGTTGGTAGACAACTAGTATGTTTCTTTTAAGTCCTCTTTTATGTAAGATGGACTTGCTTGACCACTAATCTGATCTATTGCGACTTATAATGGTGAGCAGATCAAGCTTGCCAGTGAGTCTAATCCCCATGCCTGAGTGTCTAGGATTTAAATGAGATGAATAAGAGAATAAAATAGCCGTAATCATTAAAGATATTGATTATATTGATTGGAATGTCTTTTGAAAGAACTTTGTAGTAGAAGGAGAAGATAACTAAGTAAACTCCAAATGAGAAGAAAATGCATTAATTGTCACTACATGGCACAGTAAGTTTAGAACTTCTCACATAATTAAGAGTTTTTGGCACCCCTCAAGCCCTCTGCAACAATTGCCATTGCACCCTTACAGTCCATCATGTTCTCCTTGCTTTCCCCCTGTATAACCTTCCCAGAGCTTCCCTCGCTCCCCACAACTCAATAGTGGAGCTCTTTCAGAAAAACCCTCTGGATAAAATGATCTCCTTCCTTCATCATGCTTCCCTCTACAAACTATATTTAGTCCTCGTCTCCCACCCCCCTCTTTCTACTTTGTTTTTTTCTTCAGCCATGCAACCTTCTCTCGGTCCCAGCTTTCTGGCTTTTAGTTCTCATGTTTCTCTCAATCTCCCTCTGTTTTCTTTCCTTCCTACCTCTGGAATGATCTAACCTCTCAGGCGCAATTTGACCCTCGCTGTCGTGGTGCCGTTAAGCCTTCATCAAACAAACAAACAAACATTAAAACTAAAAACGAGAATTATATTAAAAGATTAACATAAGGCAGCCCATGTTTAAAAACAAAACAAAAACAGTGCAGGTAATAAAGAAAGACAACTTAAACTACAAGCTTTGTCCTCTCACCCGCACGTCCTGGTGGGTTTGCAACCATGAGTTCACAACTGGTTATCAAAGCTGTGGCTGTCTTGATATAATGTCCAGCATTGGATGCTTTCGGGACGTTAAACCTTGCTATGCTAAGCTATAACATCAATCTATAAAGAATTAGCGTCCCTGAGTTACGAAATAAGCCACACCCACCATAGCAGCGTGGTAACTAGGTGGGGGCAAACAATCCTCAAATCCGCAATCGTGCATACCAATGCATTGACCTTTTAGATGCTCACGAGGCCTGCCACAAGCTTTGCCCCATTTATGGCACTTTCTAGATCTTTTAGAGTTTTTTTAAAGATAAACAAAATTCAGTTTTTAAGTGTTTGGGTAACAGCAATCAGATTTACAAAGCCCATAAGTAAGTGCAATTTTTGTTTACCATTTTGCTGTCACTCTGTGTGTGCAGAAATTTGTTTTGTACAGTAAATTGCATTGACTACATGAGCGCACACCAGTACAGCTAGTTGTACTGTACCAGTACCGCATAGGATGTTTGCTCCACTTAGTTATGCAGATTTTGTTGCTAGGCAAATTTATGCAGTGATTGGTTGAAAAAGCTGTCAATCATCTAACTCAGACAGGTTAATTGCATGAGTGTGATGCCACTACTAGTCTGATTTTCGACATTTTTACACAAATCTGTTGAATATGTTTACTGGAATTGATTTGTGGATACGATTGTCTAATTGTGTTCTCCTTGTTATACTTGATCATATATATGACTCGTCCACTGAACTAATCTTGTAAAGACCTCATTGATCTTTCCAAAAATTGAAATCATTTTGATCGAGAATAGAACAAAAATCTTAGTCTAATTTCAAATGTAAAATTTCCTATGCATGTGTCCCAAAAATGCAAAGAATTTACCTTTATTGAAGAAAAAAAAAAAAAATAATCTCAAGAGCTATACCTCAAATTCAAACACTGAAAAATGCTGGGTAAAAAAGTTAATATGAAAAATGGGAAAATCAAGAAACTATTCCTGTGTAAGTTTTTTTTGTAAGGACAGAAACTGGTCGTCTTGGTTTGCAAATTCAGCTTCAAAAGGAGTCATTGTCTGCTGCCATGTCTGTCTGGGGATCTGGATTCAGGAAGCAGGATACCAGCTCTATCAGTGAAAGTATTGATTATATTGATTAGAATCTCTTTGAAGGAATTCTGTGGTTTGTACTTAAAGGAGTAAGGAGGATTTATTAAGAATTGCCTGAAAAGGGAGATCAAAAATTATCTTTCAAACATCTGTTGAAACTTGTAAATGGACTAAATAATGAAAATGGTATGCAACATACAGAATGCCCATTTAAAAATTAAAAATGGAAAAGATTTGAACTAAATTATTGAAATAATTTAATTTCCAGAACTGTATACCTAAACAAATTCAATAACTGAAAGAATCTAAAAAACAGTTTATCTGTATTGATGGGAAGTCCAAGAAAAATTTTCCTGTGTAAGTTTTCAGTTTTTCGTAAGGACAGACATTGACTGGTCTTTACTTCTTGATTTGCAAATTCATATGTAAAAGGAGTCATGTCTGCTGCATTGTCTGTCTGAGGATCTAGATTTAGGATCAGTTGGAAGGAATTCTGTGGTATTTAAGTTAAAGGAGTAACAGACAGACAAGGTGGATTTATTAGGAACTTGCTTAAAGGAATATTCCCATGGATTTTTATTTTTTCATATATGATAGAGACAAATTTCAGAAACAAAAGTGGTGAAAAAACAACACTATCTTATTCCATTTAAAATTTATGAATTTTAAAGTATTTTTTTGAATTTGGACTAAAGTGACTGATTGGCAACATCTGTGATGTCAGAGAGACAATTTCAACAAAATGTCTTTTGTATTTCTTTAAAAATGATTTGGATTTTTTTATCATTGTAATTGTGATGTACACCAAGGGGAAAAAAACAAAATGTTTTCTTGTAAATTATATATTTCACCCTATCTCTATTATGAATCACAATGTCATTCGATAATTTAAAAAAAGTGTGATTAAATTTATTAGAAATACATAAGAACTGTGCTGGAATTGCCTTGATGACATCACCAAGTTGAAGGACATATACTTTACGAGGTGTTTTAAAGAACATGTTTTTACTCTTTAAATTGTTATAACTTCTAAATGGAAAAAGATATTAACATAGTTTTTTCACCACTATGTTTCTACAAATTTTCTCTCATATATGAAAAAATGAAAATCAATGGTAATATTCCAGACCCCTAGTTTGATTTAAATAGGGGCAGGGTGCTAGACTTGTTGAGGGGCACATTGATGCGCATGTGAAGCACTGCATCTTTTCGGCATGGAGTCCAGGGGCCCCTTTACAAACAGGACAATTGCTTACTATGCTATCATTCTGTGTTCTGTATTCATTTATGAGGTTAATTAAGATTATTAAAATAAAAAAAAAATATATATATATATATATTTAAATGAGGGGCAGGGCAGACCCTCATGGGGGAAGGGCGGCCCACGGAGGGTGGGGCATGCCGTCTTTGTAAAACAGCAAAGCTAGGGGTCTGTATTCCTTAAAAAGTAGACTCTATGGATCCTTCAAGTCATCTTTTCATCATTACTTTGTGTGGATGAAAGCCACTTTGTAGATTAAAGGATTATGCTTTTAAAGCTTGGTCTTTGGGATGTGTAAATGTGTAGTATCATGAAACACTCGCAAGTGAACAAAATGATAATTTTATGAAATATAATGCCCAATTCACAAATGTGAAAATCTTGTACAAAACTTGTACAGCACTTTCCGAGAAGTTGAAAGAATGTTTTGATAAAAGAAAATGAAGGATTCCTTTATTACATCTAGAAATATATGGAAAATGTGTATGAAGCCAGATAAGGTAGTGATTGCAAATCCATCGTTTGGGTATACACTATCATGTTTCACCAGGGATAGGTTATCTTAACATAGACATATCCCTTGTGTCACTTACGCATGATTAAAAACTTTGTAAATTAAGCAAATATTGATAATGCTATGCCAGATTAGAACTGAAAATCTTGATCAAAATTTGTGTTGTATTTTACTAATAGGTTGAGAGAATCTTTTGATTAAAAATAGAATAAAATAACTGTTTCTTATTTTTTTAAATAATAATAATGAAAATGCACAGGAAACCATACAACATTGTGATAGAAAGTTTTTTAAGAAATTGATTGAAATACAAGTCTTCAATGAGCTCCTTGCACCACAGTTGTGTAAAAGAATTGACCAAAATAGTGCTTAAGAAAACAGGTAGAAATGTGTAAATCTAAAGAGGTCTGTACCGTAGGTGTAGATCTGATGAGGGAGACTGATGTGATGGGGAGGTATTTTCCATTTTGAAGGGGGTGATTTTGTTTTAAAAGGGGACCGTCCCCCACCCCCTCCCCCAAGCCTTATTCTTCTTACACATTTGTGTTCGCCCTCTTGTGCTTTGTAACCTCTGGAACCACCAGGTCTGTGATAAGACCCTCCAGTCCAGTCTTCTCCCTGCATTTATGAAAGTCAATAACTTATTTTAAGAATGTAAGCCAGCTTTTTCACAATTCTTATGATAGCAGATGAAAGCCACAGGTTTGATCTCTTTGTATTCTTTCATCACTGATCTAAAAAGAAATACATTTCCAGACATATGACCACATGGTTTTCCCACCATTCTTTAAAGAGAAAATATAGAAGACACATTTCCATAAGGACAGTCCAGTAAAGTGAAAATGTGCAATCGAAGAGGAAACAATCGTATGCTAATGAATGGTAATGTACTTGAAGAGTGACTTAGAGTCTGGTATTTTGCCCCTGGGGCATATTATTGAAGTAGAATAAGTTTTAAAACTGGAGCCAAACAAGGCGACACTTTCCCCCTTTGTAGCCCCTGAGCGATGCGTGTCGTGTAAGACCTGTGGTTTGCTGTGTTTGCTACAGTGTGTAGCATATGCCAGAACTGCATGTTCTGTTTGAATTGTATGGAATGATGTGAGGGCTAATAGAATCAGTGAGTGTCATTTTGGAATGGAGAAAAAATAGGACAGGCTGATAGAATCAGGGAGTCGCTGTTTTAGAATGGAGACAAAATACGACAGGCTGATAGAATCAGAGAGTCGTTGTTTTAGAACCGTTTTAGAATGGGGGAAAATATGGACAGGCTGTTGGAATCAGTGAGTGTCATTTTAGAATGGAGAAAAAATAGGACAGGCTGTTGGAATCAGTGAGTGTCATTTTAAAATGGAGAAAAAGTAGGACAGGCTGATAGAATCAGGGAGTCGCTGTTTTAGAATGGAGACAAAAATACGACAGGCTGATAAAATCAAAGAGTCAACGTTTTAGAATGGGGAAAATTAGGACAGGCTGATAGAATCATGGGCAGTTTTTCTGAACAATGAGAAAAGAGAACTATATGTCTGGCTGCTGACCTAATTAACCTGTCCTCAACCTGTCTGAGTAAGATGATTGACAGCTTTTTCAACCAATCACCGCATGAATTTACCTGCAAACATACGCGGTACTGGTACAGTTCAACTAGCTAGCGGCGCGCTCAATGCAAAAAACAAATTTCTGCACAGACAGACTAAGTAAGTGAAGGCAAAATGGTGAACAAAAATTGTGCTTACGGGCCTGTTGCGGGCTTTGTAAATCTGATTGCTGTTACCCAGAAACACTTGGCAAACTGAATTTTGTTTATCCCTTTTGCTAAAAACTCTTAAATACCCAGAGAAGTGCCATCAATGGATCAAAACTTGCGGCAGGCCTCGCGAACATCTAAATGTCAATGCATTGATAATGCACGATTACGGATTTGAGGTTTGTTTTCCCCCAACTAGTTACAGCGTTGCTATGGTGGGTGTGGCTTATTTGTAACTCAGAGACATTAATCATTTTTATTGAATAAAGTAAAATGGTGAAACAACACTAAAATTATGTGAAGGTTGAGGCTGAGCTAAAGCTAAATCCATCCTGAGCCATTAGGCTCATTAAGCCGGTGCTTATCCCCGGTTTCCATGGCGCAAGCGGATTAGAGTACATGACTTCCCCTGGATGGGATGCCAGTCCATCGCAGATTAACTCCCCAGCAGTGCTGGTGCTCATTTTACAGCTGAGTGGACTGAAGCAAGTAAAGTGTCTTGCTCAAGGACACAATGCAGCACTCACGCAAGGCAGCACTCACGCAAGCATCAAACTCTGTACCTCTCGATTACGAGTATGACTCCACTGAGTCACAGCACCTGTTAAATGTGGGTACATTCATGATTGATTTCAGGGGTGGCAGGGGAGCTTGCCCCCCACTATCTGGCAGGATTTTAAAACAATACCTAGTTTTTGAAACATGTTATGCTCTTCACTTTTGTGAAGAAAATGATGGCCCTATTGTAGGTGGATAATAGTAATAATAATAGGAACATTTATATAGCACTTAATCCACATTGTGGAGTATGCTCAAAGCGCTTATACAATAAAAATGATAGGTTAATGTAAATAAGCGATCAAATTAAATTATAATACAAATCAATAATAGCTTCTTAAACAAATATGGTTTGAGCTGAGATTTCACACATTCAAAAAATTTAATGTCTTTCATGGATTTCGGAATATCATTCCATTTTTTGGCGGCTGCCACTGTGAAAGACCTGTAACCAAAAGATTTTAGTCTCCACTTTGTTATATCCAGTAATTGCTTGTCACTAGACCTGAGACACCTTTTTGGCTGATAGATAAACAGAAGTTCACAGAGGTATTTTGGTGCTGATCCGTCTATACACTGGTAGGCTAAACACAATATTTTATACTCGATTCTAGCTTCAACTGGTAGCCAGTGCAAAAGCTTTAACGCGGCTGTAATACTGTCACGTTTTGATGTTTTAGTGACAATACGTGCAGCTTTGTTTTGTATCCTCTGCAATCGTTTGATGTTCTCATGTGACGCACCCACAAGCAGACTGTTGGATAATGAGTGGGGTTGAGAATCAATGGTTGAGGGGGTATGTAGTCACCTGATTAAAGGGTCAGATATTGGTGGAATAGTCACTGGGTCGGCAAGGAAAGGAATCATGGTAAGGTTCTAGATACAATTTTGAAACAATTCATTGTACGTATGTAGCATGCATGGGGCTTTTCTACTTGATATGTAGTGTACATCTTAACTATTACTTTTT